>JAODUI010000009.1:4784072-4800811 GCA_027563995.1 Papilio gigon | reverse complement strand
AACCCTGCCTTTCCCCCAGAAGGCAGGGTATCTTTTGAAGATTTCCCCCCCGTAAACAAAAAAAAAAAAAAAAAAGGTCTAAACCACGTTAACTCTGTACGCTAACTTCACACACGGCATTGAATTCCTTTGCATTTATATTCAGGTTGTCATGAAGTATTCCTTTACCGTAACAATATCGGATAAATTTACAAAAAGACAGAAGGACACAAAAGTACATGGCGGGGTTCGAATCAAGAACAGGTTAGAAGTCAAGCGCTTAATCTCTAAGCCACCGAAGCTTAAGTAATGATATTTAAATGGCCGTACAAAACATTACTATCTCAGTTGTTTTACAAGAAAAAGCGAGAGATGGCGATGTTTTAGAGCAGTGTTATGGCAGTTGGTATCTATTGGTAGATGTGCTTCAATTTCTTTAGGATTTTTTGATATGATCAAACTCTTTGGTAAATATATTGTTTATGGTACGATATGCTACAACTATTAAACTTTTAATTACACTATGAATGTTTGTTTTCTTAATTACCAATAATTATCATTAGTAATATAAAAGAAGGCAAGATAAACACACAAAATCAATCACCTATCTCGAATTTTACGGACAATTCCCTTCAAAAGGGACACGTCAAATGGACCATCAAAGAATCTATTCATACACTAAACGGGGGCTAACAACATTATACCCGTGTAATACATATTTCATTATTACTATCCACCTTTTATGGTATGTTTAATTTTATAGCTCTGACGTTCCCGTTTTTTTATACAAGGCGCAAGGATTCAACGCCGCTTCCGCTATTCAATAGGGGGCGTTGTATTGTTATACAATATATATATTTTTTCTTTTGAACTTTTTATACAGTTTCATACTTTGTGGACGAATGTACGGTCGGTAAAATAAATTAAAAATAAATATTTTACTAACATTATAAATGCGAAAATTTACATGGATATTTTATTACATATAACCAGAACGACTTGAAAGATCTCGTTGATATTTGGCATAGATTTAGAGAATAGTCTGGAAAAACACACAGTACCTTTTTTTTTCAATATCGCGCTGTCGAAGTAGCGAAATACAGTTAGTGAATTTATAAATGTTTGATAACATAAATAATCGTTAAAATAACATTGACCAATTTAAAAACGCACTTACGTAAATGTAATATAGTTGCATTAGTGCTTTTAATAAAATATGTGACATATCATCTGCCTACCTCATAATATGGTCGTCACTGAAACACAAGATCATTATCAATTGAACACATTCAAATGTAGGTATTTTCGAATATACCGGTTAAGTTCTGGTATGCGCTTCGTTGTAATAAATTATTATTCTTTTGTCAACCGTACCCTGGGGAGTCAGTGGCGACCTCTATAGTTCCTGAACGCATCCCCGGCCATTGACAAGGAGACAGGGTACATTCACTTCCGCTTGCCCTTTCATTGCGCAATCCGACAAGGCAGTTTCTCGCGTCGCCGCTGGCCATAGCAACAATAGCTCAATTCAAAAATCGAATTTTCAATTCAAAAGCGCATCGTTGAGGTTTATTGGCTTATCGCTTGATTGATTGTGCGAATATCGATACCAATTTTGGGGTACCGCAAGGTACTGTTAGAACTGCGAATAATTTCTAAATTTAACACACACCCGTGAGCTGGAGAGAAATATGATCTATTCCGTTCGTCGACTACCGAAATTACATTGATTTCCTTTTATTTTTTACACATAAACAATTATTTATAATTACCAGAAAAGACATTAAATTGGATAGTTTTTTTTTGATTTTATAATTTTTTTTTCATAATCTAATCTTCAAATGAATACGTACACATTTTCTTTGATATGAAGTACTCAGTTCTATGTAATTCGTTTATTTTAAAGAGATATAACAACTAATAGCTTCCTATCATATACGGAACCATTTCATCTAATAATAATTCACGCGAAACTGTATTTTTTTTCTTAAATCCTTATTGTCAGTTTTTGCCAAGTAATATATTTTGATTAGGGCGTGTCCAATTGCCTAGTTGCGCTTTGTAGGTACAGGAAGTTGAAGGAAATACTACAAATACATTTGCAATGTTACGAGACTTGTTTAATGCACTTGTATTTGCGTCACGGGTCGTTTTATTTGTAGCGATAGGCTTTTGTTAATGGAATGAATTTTAATTTATAATAAAGCATGACAATACGTTTGAAGTGCCGGTAGTCTTAAGTATTCGGATTTCCGAAACTGTAGTCGAGAGTTTGAATCGTTTTATATGATTATTGTAAATCATATCCTAGCACAAGCCTAGATCTTAGTTAGGGTAAAAGAAATATTAGCAAATTATCAGATATTTGTTTAGTAAGAAAGAAAGAATTGATGATGATCGCAGTGCGAAGCGCGCGTACTTGGGACGGCCTAGTGATCGACGCCCGGTTGGCCGCCCCAGGTATCGCTGTGTAGACGAGGTACAGAAAGACAGAAAGAGCTGCAAGTCCAAGACTGGGTCGCGATGGCGCGGGATCGAGTTGGTTGGAGGCTTTAGTTGTCAGAGGCCCACTTCGGGTCGCTACGCCACTCTAGTTAGTTAGTTTTTTTTTTGTTTATTAAGCAAAATATACTCAATGTATTTTAAATATTCCACGGTTACTTCTTTTGTCTGTGTATTTAAATTATTAAGGGTTTTATGAAGTTTTGACTTTGTTAAACCGTTTTAGTACTGTTTTTCATTGAAATGTTTATTATCTATATCCATGGGCGTCGATGATCCCCGCTCGTTTGCCCCCTTCTCTTATCAAAAACAGATAAATACGTGAGTTGAATTATTAAAACTGTCGTGAGACATTTCACTATACTACTGCGAATAAGTGAGTGTTGGCATTTTATATTTACTTGGTAAAAGTTATGTTTTGAAAAAATATTGCACTGTAACCTCGTATATCACCTTGGTCATGTTTTCTCATCGTCTGACTCACACAGGATTACATTAAATTCTTAGTAAATTTTACATAAAAATATATATTGGCATAACATCTTATGACAAAGACGTGCTCGGTTTTTACACTCGATGCAAATCACTAATAAATTTAAACTTCATTCATTCATTTCAATTTGTACTCTAACACTAACCACATATGGACTATTATCGTGTTACTTAATTCCTTCCACGCATAACTTCGTTGGTCAGAAGACCGTGACATATTTTGTGCTACCATGAATAAACGGACGTACAGACGGTTCTGCTTGCATTAAGCTTACTTGGACAGAAGTAAAACACTGAACAATATTTACATATAAATATAAAGATATATTTATAATCTAATTTTCCTAGTACGAAGAATTATTAGCTATATTTGAATGTACGAACTTAGATTTTGTTTTGAATTCCTTTCATATAACATAATTCTGCTCTTTATCAAGACAAAAATGTACATGTTACGCGTATCATTATCAGCCCTTGTCTGCCCACTGTTGGACGTAGGCCTTTCCTAATGCCTTCCACAGTATGCGATCCTCCGCTCTCCGCTTCCATCGACTTCCTGCCGTCCGCACCAAGTCGGTCCACCTGAAGGGAGGACGACCTACACTCCTGGTCCCCAACCGTGGCCTCCATAATGAAACATAATTAATTTGAAACTTGTACCGTCTGAGTTATATTAATAAACACAGAATATTACCATGACTATCTACACCAGAATAATAAAAAAAACTGTCACAGTCCAAGGAAATATTTGTTTCAATTCCACGGTGCTACAGAAAGAAAGGGCCCCATTAAAAAGCCATTTCGAATGTCATTTTTCGGATGACAACGGCCAACAATAGTATTTACATTCGATGTCAGTTTGTTTTACATCAGAAATAGTGCATTGAATAAACGCGGAACATTTCTTACGACATTCCCTGTTAGACGACTTTTAACATAATGTCTTCTATTATAAGCGGCCCATAGTTCCGTGGACCGTCCCATTGTCCACGCGAAGAAAGGTGAATGGGCTATGGAACAACACATGTCGCGCCCGGTAGCAAGAATTGAGAATATTAAGAGAAAAAAAAAAGTTGTATAGTGATATGACAACGTCACGTGTTCCTGGCACAATACAAACTGTAGAACAAGATTCATTTATTTTTTTCAAATTAGTATGCTGCCAGTTCGTGACAAAATTCTTTTTATTTTTTATATAATCAAAAAGGTTTTTATAAAATAACAAAAAAATACCTAGTATATTTTTAATATTATTATTTGTAAAATGAACAATTTTTTTTATATAAGAATAAATGAACACAGATTATAAAGCGAATGTTGCTGGCTGGTGATAATTGATTTATTTATTTTTTTAAATTAGTATGCTGCCAGTTCGTGACAACATTCTTATTATTTTTTATATTCTCAAAAAGGTTTTTATAAAAAAACAAAAAAATACCTAGTATATTTTTCATATTATTATTTGTAAAATGAACAATTTTTTATAAAAAAATAAACGAACACAGATTATAAAGCGAATGTTGCTGGCTGGTAATAATTTATGTATATGCTCATGTGCTCAGCGGGCTCATAAATTTACACGCATTTGATTTATTCGAAGATTAGACCATGTTATCATTACAACGCTCTTCCCATCGGAATCTGCGTGTACGTTATATCCTGCTATAATATTACAATCTTATACGTTTTTAAGCGACTCAAATAATACCATTAAGGTTTAATAAATTAAACAATTTGAAAACAAAATTTTACAAAGTGATATAATGTGTCATCCCCATAACAATAAACAGAACATCAACAAAAGCTTGTGTAAGAATATGTGGCATTCTGGACGCATCACTTGATGTCTTTGCCACGTCAATGTTGCCAACATTAAGTGCTCTCGAAAATAAGCGCGCAAAATGACAGCGCGCCAAATTACTGTGTATGAAACTATTGAAGCGATTTTAGTCTTTATTACAGGCCTATACGGTTGATAGTTTATATCATTTTAATATTCTATAAAAGTACCATATTTGTGTAACATTCGTGTTATCCAAATATTGCCGATTTTTTTTCTCTTAAAATGGTTGCGTTTGACGTTAATCCTTGCGTATTTTTTCGTCAGGACAGCGTATAAATATGACGCATTTTGTATACTTTCGTGTATAATTTATATATAGCAGTTTGGTGAAACAGTAGAATAATATTTCTGTCTTCTGGCGTCTGCAGTATCGGGCCACATTAGGGGTGCACCGCCCGACCTTTACATTGTTAAAGATTTAAAGAATTTTATATAAACCGATAAAATCACTCGTCAATTTCGCTGGAAATGTTCACCCTTCGACAAACTTTAAAAGTTGTCGACTTAATGTTCAAACTTGAATTTAAAATCACGAAAACTTGAAATTTTCATGAATCAGTTAATAGTTTGAATTGTAAAAGTTCTAATAAGATTTTAGTTCGAACATATTGATTGAGAAATCTTTACACAGATTATAAAAAAAAAACCGTCGCCATATTGCGGATGAATATGGAACTAATGCGAATTAGAATGTAATGTATTAAAGCAGCCGGCTGAAGCGCCCTATGGCTAGAATTTTATATTCTTATTTAGACCATAAATGTTACAAAACAGATGTTTTTCATGACCTCAATTTATTCCGTAAGTTACCTACATACATATGTTACAATAATAAATGTTTAGTATACACGCATAACACAGAGTAACCGATAAAGGTTTTTGTCTAAGTACGGTGGAGAATTGACTTATAAAATCTCTATCAAGGACCAATATGTGTATCGTGTTCTGTATTCTTGTAGGAATTTGATTTACTTCTTAAATTTGTACTACATCTTGCATTTATTTTCGAATATCAACTACAACAGTTTCCAAGTTTCTCTTTCTTTGTACTTAGAAGAGCAAGGAAGTCAATATTTGCAATATTTCGAAGCACAGTGGCGCTGTTTCGCGGCAACAGCTGTAAACAATTTTTAATCGACTGAACAAACGGTGTTGGTTACATTTAATTATATATACCATAAAATACGTGATTTCAGAGACAAAATGATGAAGTAGACGTTGTGTTACTCACATTTTTTGTAAATTAAAGTTGTTGGCCTAGCAAGATAAATTGGAAAAAAATAGTTACATCGACATCGGCAACATTTGTATGCTGCACCGCAGCGCCTCTATCGGGCAAAAAGTACACTTAAGAATCCTTCACCGTAACCAATTTTTCCGACAACTTTTCTGTTGCTATCAATTAATTATTTGAGCATTCAAAAAAACTTTAATTTACTATGTGTAAAGTGTTTTAATATTTGAATTTTCAAATATTATGATGTCCCAAAATATTTGAAATTATGTCCCCCGTACACTAAACGAAACTCACCTTAGTATAAAAACGATCTGAAGGAGAAATTTGTAAGGACAACATCGGCTCACTGAGTCAATATTTTCTTGTTTTTCCTGGATAGCTCTTAAGTGCGTCAAAATATTTGTGAACCTACAATTATATTGAGTTTATTATCGAATAAATATACTATTTACATGTTTAAATTATTTAACGGGAACTCCTGTAATATTAAAAAAACAACTGACGATAGATTTCGCATTGTTTCTTCGTAAATTCGTCGCCCACTGTTTGACATTCGAACACAGTTCACTATCACAGTTTTTTTTTAATTTCTAGTTCAAAACAGCATTATTCATATTTTTCTTCTGCATATTTACTTTAATTGTGTGACATTTTTTATATAAATCATCACTTTGAATAATTACATAACAAAATAAATTTTAATTAACAATAAAACTAAATACCTGCTTAATTAATATTCGTCACGAGAGAACACGGATAACTAGCAACTCTGAATTGTAGAGTTTCGAAACTAAAATATTTCACAAATTCCATGAAACGTTCGTAGCCATCGGGCCGTTGTTAGACGTTTGCACAGTGTTTTAATTAAAATAATTTAAAATATAATCGCTTTAGAACCGGCAGTCGCTAACAAGGGAAGTTGGGAAAATTCTCCCGAAACGGGAGGTACAAGACAAAATAATAAAATATTAATAAAGGCCCGGAGACGTTGGAAAAGTTTCATCGGGAGCAAATATTTGTGTTTCAAATAAGGCGCTCGCGATACTCCGCCGCCCGGACCCGGACCCGCCGCGCGCCCGCCGCCCGCCGCCCGCCGCCCGCCGCCCGCCTTAATTACTTTAATTGGAAACTACGCGGAAATATATAATGCACCCATATACATCTTATATACAAGCCATTTCCCCCCTTTACAGCAAAGGAGTAAGCAGAGTTAGAACTGACCTAATCTATTTTTTTTCTACTAACTTTTTAGACTAACAAGTCTTGCAGAAAAAAATGCTGTTGTATTTTGAACTCAATGGTCCCAAAAAAATTGCTTAAGAAGTAAATGTGATGCAGATGTCAGCAATTAATTATGTCAAATTAATTATACAAAAAAAAATCGTATGGAATTTAAAATCATATCACAAATACGTAGAGCGGCAAAACTGACTAACTACAGTAAAAAGCTTCCATTGAAAGCTATTAGAAGCGAGTGGCTGGTCGGTATAAAATATTAAAATAGTTGGTTGGTGTGCCGCGGGCGTACTGCGAAAATAAATCAAATAAAGCTCCGGGTAACTTGTTAAAATTCCCTCTTTGCATTTCCGTCGATTGTTCGAGAGCTTTTTCGTCAGCGGACAAATTTTCAATAGTTTGAATTATAAAGTTTTTAAAATAATTATATTATAAAGTTTCACTAGCGAGGTATTTAGGTTTGTTTAATTTTTTTTTTCGCGATAATGATAATATTCATCTTTCCTATGGTATTACAAGTTTCCGAATATATTAACTCAATTTTCATAACTTTTTTTACGTCGGCTTTTATAGTATTTTAACTAATATTTAAAACTGAATTCTAAATCCAAAATTCGACAATACATTTGGTCAACATCCAAATCCGATAATCAACATTTGGGGGTGCAGCAATTCTGTCCAATGCAATATTTACAAGCTGATCGTACATTTTGTATCTTACAACAGAGTAAGAGTGTTCTTTTTGGCAATGGACATTAGAAATAACGTTAGTTTGACAAAATTATAAAGCAACGGGAAGTGGCCTTTATTAATATTAACACTTTTTTACGTACAAAGGTTTATTATTAGATATTTCAATTTACTCATTTATTTTTAATCCTTTCGAGGGCCGGGAACTTCGAGGTCAGGACTGGGTCAAGACAGCGCGAGATTGAGTAAAGTGAAGACTTTTGTCAGAGCCCTAGACCCGCTTCGGGTGGCTGCATGATTCTAGTTAGTTAGTCGTGTAAGGTTTGGACATATTTTTATATCGATTGATACAATATTTACATGATGTTTAAACGTCAGTATATTGGTGTATGAATTGTGGACACTTTTTAATCTGTGTGAATTACGATGACTAAACTAAGGACTACATTTTCTGTTATTTTAATCGTTCTCTTGTCTCATCTATTTGTGGGGATGTTTAGATATCTGCGTCGATAGAATGGGTATCGCGGCGTATGTAATTGAAAACAAACAAGAATTGTTGCGGCCCGTATCAATCAGCGATGGTCGATAGTCTTCCCGCGCAAACATCGGGGAGGGACCATAGATTCTGAAAAGCGCGCGAATGTCTATGGTGCAAACTGCGGAGGGGATGATTTAATTGATATAATTTTATAGCATCTTATTTAATGAAGGAATAGGAGATAAATGTTCTGTTACGATTTATCTTAATTAATAACTAAACACTATATCTGCTTTTTCGCTTTCTAACAATCCTTAAACTAAAGCTAGTTACACACCTTTAGTTTTAAGAACTGAAGGAAAAAATCCTCATCAAGATTTTAGGGTTTGTTAATCAACTAACCCTAGTTTGAAATAATAATAAAAAAAAACAAAATGAGCAAACGATTTCGGAACTGAACAATGTGCACCCTCATTATGATTGTTTGTATCCGTCAGAATTAGCGCTGGTGGCGCCCTCGAGCCGCCGCGTGCCGCAAACACAGACGCGTGCGCGTGCAAACCCGCGCGATATTACTAGCGCGATACGCGGCGGGCGCGTGCCGACGCCCGTGGAAACGTGCCCTATACTTCGACGTGTTAGATTGAAACACTTTATGTCACAGACCACCGCTAGTTCGGATAAAAAAAAATCTTTTACACTGTTATCCAAAGGTTACCCATTGTGATGGGGTTTGGTATTTCACAATATTCGAAATTTTGAGGAGGGATGACTTAGTGCGGACGGCGGGAAGTCGTTGGATATGGAAGGCCGAGGCGTTGGAAGACATTGGGGAATGCCAATGTGCAGTAGTGGGCAGACGAAGGCTGATGATTATGTATCTATGAAATACTTTTCTTTCTTGCAACTACTACTACTAGATATATAACTTAACATTAATTTGGAAACGCTTATTTCATAAATAACTTTGTTATAAATTATATCCGTTATCTTCTCTGTTATGTCAAACTTTTGAACCATGTACTTAAATTCGTCGAGGCGTCGGTATCTCGATGTAAGGGATTCTTGGTGAATTTAGGGTCCTCAGGGAAGGGCTGTAATCCGTAGGCCGCAGCAAAAGGCACGAGGTCTCCGCTATCGCAAGGCGCACGCGGGAACCTCTTTATTGGCAAGTTATAGTATAACTAGTTCTTGTCCGCGATTTCGTCTATGGAATTGAAAGTGAAAAAAAACCTGAATTAGTGTTCTAGTAGTAGTTTTTAAATTGTTCTAAATTATATATCTAATTTAAATCCATCCTACAACTGTTCTAGAGTTACATACATTCATACATCGATCCTTACATCCAAATATTTTGATTATAATGTTTATATATACAAAGAAGGAATGATGGCAAATATCATGATAAAGTCATTCTTGACAAAGATTGAGAATGCGTACGTAGGTGTCTAAGAGTAGGGGGTCTTCAAGAGTAGTGTGAATAGGCACTTACTAAACTAGCACCTACCATATTTCGACAACATCATCACTCGGCATCGGGTGGGATCGTGGTCAAGCGTTCGTTTAGATTTCATAAAAAAAATCGTATCAACCACTTTATTATTGACTATTAGAGATAGAAAACATATAGAATTACGGACAATTCATCGAAATTTGGAGAAATATACTTTGTTCACTGAACTGAACATTGGTACATCATGAAACAATGGTAGGAGATGCCTCTGCGTCGTAGTATATCAACGGTAAGTGTTGGCAACAAAACAAAGGAAATTTATGGTTAATTACATAAAATGGGACTAATGCCTGTAATAATACAAGGAATGGGGAAATAAAACGCCATCTAGCGTCGCTTGGCGGCGTGTTAGTTCAGTTCTCGTTTCTCCATAATTGCTTGTCCTTCTGTACAAATACATTTAATGAATTCCTTGCCTTTTTATGTTTCATTTTTACTTAATAACGAAACGCTGCATAAGATAATGGTCATTTAATATTCGTAGTATTATTTTTTGCTTCCTTTTAATATTTTATTAGTAAAGACTGGCTTGAGTAAAATTAACGCGTCAAATATTTACTATAGTTATTGCATTATTAATTTCCAAACAACTCAAAATTGTCTTGTAGATACTAAAGAGGTCCCTTAGTCTAATGTACCCTAGGGATGGTTGTTTGTCCCTTACACTCTACAAATGATTATCGTCAACACTACTGGTAAAATCGTATCAACTCACTTGTAAATCGGTGTCGGTACCGACTAGTCTCGAGCCCATCGGGGGCTCTTTTTCAGTGTGTGTGGGATTGGTACTATAGCGCGTTCGCGGCCCGTCGCTCACTGAAATTAGTCGGTACCGACACCGACGTACACTTAAGTTATACTGTTTTTGTAAGTAGAAAGTGAAATGTCTCACGAAAGTTTTAATAATTGAATTATCAACGAACTAATTCACGCACTTAACCTACAAAGTATACGGTTGTCCCGGCACAGTCTTAACATCTTTCTCGTTTCTAAATGCATACATAAATATTTGTTAATGCTATCTACTAATTAATAATAACGTGATAACATTATAATAATTGCAATTAGTGATTATAAGTGATGTCTAGTTGCCGCCCGTTTCCAATTAATTACCTCCGCATCGAGCGGTTGACCACAATGCCTGCGCAATTAGGAACTCAACATATACATCCAGGACATATAGACATGACAATTAATCTAGCTAATAACACTTGAATGAAACACGATGATCTAGGTCTTATCAAGTCGCAGGCCAAATGATTTCCTTCTCGCTACTCACACAATCACCTCAGATCCCATTCGGAAATAACAAGGTTCACCATTGACGGATGCGTCACGGACCACGTTGTCATCAGTTATAGCAGTGATTATCAAACTTATTTCTTTTACCGCCCCCTTTGAGAATCAAATCTTTTTCAGCGCCACCCATTTTTATACACACCTAAAACTTAATGACCACAACTTCATTACTTTAATTTTAGTTTACAATTTACAACTGATACAAATACAAAACCGTAGCCGGCGTTTTTATTATTTGTAATTTTTAATATTTATGATATATATAAATAGTAAACTATGTTTACGTGAGTGAACGTTACTGTGTAGTAGGTGGGTTTTAATTTTAGTTAAATTTAAAATACTATATAAAGTATATGAAATTACTAATAATACCTCGCCCCCCTAATCCACATTAACGCCCCCCCACATTTTTATGGGCCCCTTAACGCACCCTTCTAGGTTTCAAACGCCCCCAAGGGGGCGTTCTCGCCAACTTTAAGAAACACTGGAAGGATTTTTTTATAAGGAACTTGCCGTTTACAATCGGATAACTTTCGAACGTATTGAGATAAAGATGGTGTCAAAGAGATGTTACATTTTATACAATACTTCACAATTGCTGCATTTATGTTAGAATATTAATCTCATTTTGAACATAAACATCTATAATTACGAGAACAAACTAATAAAATTTTATAATACAATGTTAACTGCATGTAATAAAGTAGAATAGACCCGCGCCGGCGCAGCGGCGACCCGTGTTTAAAATCCACACGAACACTGAAAATAATCCCGTGACATACGCGACAAATGCCCGACTCTATTGTACCAACGAACAAATTATAACAATCGTACATTTAACTGTTAAATTGCACCAACATAACTAGCTCAAAAATAGTATAATGTTCAACCATTTCCAAGGGACTTATGTCGTTTCGTTTCTGTGTATATTTCGAATGCATCACCCCTACGCGTCTGTATTTATTAAGGGGGTATTTATTGTGGATACGTTGATTTGGACAGATTCGTCGCGCGGGATTTGTAGAGATTTATGTTAGGCATAGTCGAAGGTTGCATTTGTAGTATTGTAACGTTTAGCACGTCATTTGTTTAGTTCAATTGCAGTACGTGGGTGGATAATGTGTGTTGTATGGGAAACTGTAATTGAAATGTTGCATAGTTGTCGTTAATTACGGCTTCATATTAATTGATTGGACTTCGATCTAGTGATGTAATGGTTATGTTTTCGGAGATCTACGGCATTATTAAAAGGAAATGTTGAATAGACCAGCGTGTTAATTGATCTTAGAGAATGTTCGTTCATAAATATCTGCTCAAGATTTCTCTTAAATCTATTCCTTTTTGGATATAACGTACAAATTGACCATTAGAGGTGATGTGACAAAAATGTTTACCTATTTTTTTTTCTAATCAATTCTAAATCCGCGTAACAATCAAAGCTTAGTAGTGTAGGGCTATAGAGGGTTTTATTTATTTTTTATGGTCTAACAAATTCGCAAAGATAGAGTCGGGGGCGTTCTCGTAATGAAATGCGGTGTAAACAACGCGGTATTCCTCCGAGACCTCCCCTCATCTCGATTGCTACGTTTTTTGATTCGACAAGACCCTCTCTACACGTTTTGATACAATGAAATTGTTTTGCAAATCATTTGCTGTTAGATTAATTTTATAGCTTAGTCGATAACCTCGGAAATAGGTAAGGGAGGTCGAAAATATTTATTCAATAAGTGTTTTGCTAAACATTGATACTAACTTTTTTTTTTTTAAATCGCCTGAAAAATAATCGCCGCTGTATAAATGATGAAGCGTCGTGAAAGAAAGGACGTACATCGGGATTGTACTAATGAAAATATTTGTACCTAATTGGTGCTTAATTTTTTCTGTATGCTACTTATCAATTAATATGATGATTTAATGAAGCGCCAATAGCCTTGTGGTTGAGGGGACGGACTACCGATCGATCGATAGTAGGTTCGAATCCCACGATTCGACTATTGTCGTGAACCATTACTTAACATTAACCTCTACAATACTCATTTAATCCATATCTAGACAAAGAAAAATTGCACACTATTTTATAGGGAGAAAAAACAATCAATAAAAAGGAAAAACAAAATTTATACAGAACACAAGAAAATAAAACTTGAATAAACAGATGAACTATAATAAAAAAAGATATAAATTAACACAAGAGTTGCAATGCTGACTGGATGACGCCCTTACTCAGCCTCATCCGTATTACTGGGCAGTATACGCTGTTATTCTGGTATTTAATTACACCTTACCCAATGTGTGCAATGTAACTGTTGCTTTTAGCGACTGTACGCAGTGTACAAAGTTAGATTCGTATACCGCTTGTGCCATCACCCACGCGCCAACGTCCATATATCACTCGGGTGAAATTTTTTTAATTATTCATCGAGAGATGTTTGTACAGGTGTGCGTGCGTCCTAAATACCGGTGACGCAGCACAATGGGCTCGTTTCGACTATTAATTGTGGTTTGGATGGATATTAATGAGGTTTTATTATGGTCACGGTAAATTCTCAACTGATAATTTATACTGTAGAATTAAAACAGATTAAAAACAATTACGTAGTTATTCCAACCCGAAAAGAAAAACGGACGGGTCGGTATCGTACTGGTTGGATGCTGGACGAGGACCGTATACTGTGGAAGCGAAGGCGAAGGCCTACGTTCATCAGTGGGCAGATAAAGACTGATGATGATTTAAGCCGATTACGGCTTAACCAATTATGGTTCCCTTAGCGACTCTCATGTTCTTATTTGAAGTAATGGAAAGAAAAAAAATTGTTTTGCATTTAAAATGGAAATTAGCAATAAATAAGACAAGTCGACTTAGTGTCCTTCTAGAAGCGAGCGTAGTTCTTTGTCGAAGGCTGGCAACGCATCTCTAGTATTGCGGATGTCCGGGCTTCGATCTCATGATCCCGCCGCTCGTTTGCCCCCTTCTCTTATAAAAAATCATGGTGTCGTGGTCATCAATCATGGTTCTTTTTAATAAATTCTCCGTTTACATATGTTAATATATGTTTGTGTAACAGTTTCTAGTTACACTTACGAAGTTTATTCGCGAACCGTCCGCGTCCGCCTGACACGGGCCAGCTAGCGACTTGCGCCCGTGTTTGTTCGATATTGTCGCGCTCATCTGTTACATATATCAACAAATAAACATACATATAGACGAATTCATAATCTTATCTGGTATTGATCACGTGGTGGAGATTTCGAATCCCGCCTTGATTATTGTTCACCATATCCTAGCACAAGACTAGAGCTTAGTTGGAGTGGTGAAAGAAATGTTAGTGAATTAACGAAAATCTGCTCATGTTAATTAGAAGAAAATATCAGAAATGACACATTACATTTACACAACTCTTTCGGATAGTCATTTATTGTATTTGGATTTATCTTGTATTATTCTAATATTTAAATTAAAAGTACAAAATGAACTGATTTTAACAAGTTTGTGATTATAGATTTGTTAAGTTTAAATAGTTTAGTTTTTTTTATAATTTTTCATTTCTATTGAACTGATTGTGTCATCATCATCATCGTCATATCAGCAACACGTCGCCCACTGCTGAGCGTTGGCCTCCCCCAAAGATCGCCATGACGATCGGTCCTCGGCCGATTGTGTAATAGGAAGTAATTTTACGAAATTTAAAAATCACCTTTGTGAGTTAGAAATTAGAGTTCTTTTTAAGTTTTAGTACACGATCTTTGTCGTTGGAATAAAATATTCGCTTCCTTTAAAAATTGCGACGCCGTAAGTATCAAGTCCTTTAGGCATCCAAGTATAAGGAGCCTTTTTCATAAGACGAGTTTAATATTTGAAAGTTAATTTCGCGAGAGAAGCTACTTCCGCGCTTGTTTTCCCTACCTACTTAATATTCAGTACTCTTTATATTAATAAAGATACTAGGGTTATTGTTTTCAAGTCTATACTGTTGTACATTTTTTAATATTTCATTTTATAACTACGTTCATTTAATTCTTATGTTTGTTTACATTTATGTCCGGTATACAATTCCAGTTTTAATTCGTCGATGTCAAAAGTTAAAACTGAGTATTGTATGGTTAAAATTACTTGGTGGTCATTCTCTAATACAAACGGGGAGTGTTGGACTCTTCAAAGGAACGCAACGGGGTCCGAGACGAGTCGGGATCTAGGTTAACCAATTGTTTTACATACTTATTCGTACGCTTTCTTTCTTTCATACTTGCGATTTGCAGTTTACAGGTGCCGGTATAACGTAAAAGGTGTGATTTTGAAGACGAAAACGGTTGAACAGCCTTGAATAGTGTGATAGAAACATCGAGACGATGCATCCTTCTAACATCTTTATTATAAATCACCTTGTAAATTATTGTATTGGTTAGAAATATAATTATATTACTTGGAGGTAGGCAATTGGATTTTATTTACATACATGAATTTTAATTCTATGATATATTATGTACAATTTATCAGTACGAGCAGTGAGGTTATGGTTGTATCTAACGCCTCCCCCATTATTAAACGGGGAATCAGCAGATCGCGGGACAGAAATCACAGCGAGAGGGCGCGAGGGGACACGCGGAAGAGGGAGGGATTATCTCTCATTAGCAGGCTACGAGGTGGGCGCAGTCGTGCGTGACGTCAGAGGAATAGGCTACAGTCGCCTCAACTGGAGGATTCGTAACCATCAAAGAGGTTACAGGACCAATAGACGTCGACACAGTGTTCCTACGTTATGAGTGAATTTCTTTTGTTTATAAATTAACGACATAATTCATAACTTCTCCTTAAAAAAACTGTCCCGCGATTTTGTCAAGGTGAAATAAAAAAAATGTTTTATGCTATTTTCAGAGTATAATCTATCTCCGTGACAAATTTCAAACGAAGCCGTTTAGTCGTTTTTAAGTAAACCGCTAAAAAAGCATCGAGCCGAGTTTTGTATTCATAATACTAGAATGAGGATTGATTATTAAACGATTTGTTAATAAACAAAAAACAACTGTTTCCGCTAGCAATAACCTGTAAGTTTGTTGATTCAGTTAATTATTTTCTATTAGTAAAGAAATAATGTATTTTCTCAATATAAGATTCAGTTGCACCCTCGCATCGCTACAACACTTGCGCACAATGCTCTGCTAATCGCTCGACAAAGCGACGGTTTACGTTTAAATACAAATCGTGTTGTTTTCGGTCCCCGACTACACCCCAGAGGGCGCCCTCACTGATTTAAAGACCCCTGCACATATAACGAGTGCATTTGTTTTATTTCATTTTTCCTCAAATATTACCAATTCAAGATGTTATGCAGAACTCGGCTAATATTAGGATGACTTGCACAATATAATAATAATAATAATACCCAGAATAATAATAATAATAATTCATTTAATCCATTTCAAAACATTACAACACAATTACAACAATGAAAGAACCAAATATGAGGTA
>JAODUI010000009.1:4734179-4755268 GCA_027563995.1 Papilio gigon | reverse complement strand
AATGACCATAGTAATAAATAAGTACATTCAAAGAATTATAACCACCTTTATTTTTTTGCTTATGTAAATAATAAAATAACTATATAATTGTATACCATACATCATTTAATATTTCAAGTCGTAAATGATTGCTACATCGCGCATTGTCTCGTCAGTAAGCAACAGCAGTGACACCTATCGTCATATTGACCACACTTGATATACTCTATAAGTGTGGCATAGTCGGACGGTGTCATTGTAGCTTTTATAGTAATGTTACCTTCTCTAGAAACAAATACAACAATGCTTAGGGAATTTAGAATATTTTTCAAGACTGTCTTAAGTTATTGAAGATTGAGGCAGTGTTATAGATAAATTAATGCTGTGAAAAAATGTTTTCCGTGTTAATTATAATAATGATATAACTTTTGAATATTCGCGTATAGATGATGTCATCTGATACAAAGTAAACTGTGACGGCCGCTCACGTGAAGTCAAATATATAAATATAAATTTTATTATCAAAGTGAAGACGTTGCGGCATTCTTTCTAGGCTCTTTTGACAACATACTAAATTATTCAATAACCTCCTATTAAAATGTCACCTGTCTTTTCTTTGAACTCTTATTTTTTTCGGTGATTTTTGTCCACAGTGAACATGTCAATTCCGGCACGTATCATGAGTTTGCATTGAAACACGTTCACATTTTATGTGTTACCTTTAATAAACTCAGATCTCAATTTAAATAAGAATAAATTAATGGTCACTTGTAAGAATATTGGAACGAGATTAAAATATGTAATAACGTCTTTAACGCTGCGCTAATCTCCAAATTCGTATTACAATTTGACGTCTGTTAGATTGTAAGTGGCGGATACGTTTAAGAAAAGTCAATTTTCTACTCATAAATATTTAAGTAACTGTTAATTCAGACTCATAGTGGTGAAAGAGTCTTAAAATATAACAAATATACTATTTATAAAAACACTTAACTCACGTGTAAATCGGTGTCGGTACCGACTAGTTGCGATCCCATCGGGAGCTCATCTTCAGGGTGAGTGGGATTACTATACTAACATATGAGCGACGGACTCCGAACCCGCTGTAGTACCAATCCCACTCACCGTGAAAAAAAGCCCCAATGGGTCCGCAACTAGTCGGTACCGACACCGATTTATTTTAATAAGTAATATAGTGAAATGTCTCACGAAAGTTTTAATAATTTAAATCTACTCTTTTTTCATTCATCATTTAACGGTATTCGTTGATTTGAGGTATTTGAATGTATCAATCAAAATTCCAGATACGGAGTTCGTATTAATGACAAAAAGATTAATTGAAACATTAAACAACAAAACAAAGAGACGTTAATAAATTATCAATGACTAATTTAATGTTTATTAATAACATTACTTAGCGATACAAAAATAATTTACGATCTCATGATTTTGTATTCGACATAAGAAACCTTTTTGCAATATAACTTTTCGGACGCCGTATTGTTTTATAAAAAATAAATGTTCTTTATTTAAATTAAAATAAAATTTTCCATGATTAAAAAAATTTAGGTCAGTGTGACTTGCCAGTGTTATTTTAGGTTATTATTTATATCAATAGAATACCAAAATGTGATAATACTATCAGAATAAATTATAACAAACCTAACTATAATACTTCACCTTTATAAGACTGTAATAAAATAAATTATAAGCAGACTGATCAGACAAGACTTTAGAAAAGAAATCCATAGACACGAAATGTTATCAAGCATTGAAATGTGTATACATGAGTTTTTATTTCCATCGAATTCACATATTGTTCAATTAACTAAATTAGACCCATAGAGATTCTGACAACTGTGTCACGTAAAGAAGTTTTTTTTTATTTATTACGTCTTTCATTGGTTAAAACTTTTTTAAGCATTGCTTATGAGTTTATATAAATATATACTGATATCACCACGACTTTGTGTCAAAATAATTACAAACACACAAGAGAATCTAAGATTGAAACTTAAATCTTCACCCGTCAATCCTCGCAATGGACAAATTAACGCCCCGCTCCACGTGTTGTCCCTTTTGTGTTATTTTATAGTTTTACGACAGAGCCAAGATAAACCTTGTCCCGACACTTACGCAACTTGAAGCCGACAAAAGTGAAAATAAGCGATAGTAAAAGTTGCGCGGATAAGTTAACTTTTGTCCTTTAACACTAGCGCCGTCAGGTAGGCCTAAAGGGTTAACTTTTGGTTTGAACAATATCTTTCATAAATACGTTCATTGTTCAACGAATTGCTTCTTTTGTTTGAAGTGTTAATTGTTCTTTAACAATAGTATTTTAAAGCAACAACTATTAATGTAATAATTATTGAGGAAGTACATCCTGAAATCTTTGTACAAAAATACTAGAGGTTACCTATTTACCTTACCTTTAGTATTTTTGTAAACGTATATGAACGTTTTATATACGTTCATAAGCTTTGGTATCGATAAATGAAGCTTGCTATCGATGCCACGAGACATTGTGGTTTAGATTGTGTGCCATATGTTTTATTGTACTATGACAAAACAAATGAATTCTGTTCGTATTTACGTCAATAAATATTTAAAAAAAAAATCGTCAATAAAACAAAGAGTATTATTATTCAAAATCTAAATTTGGAACGTTTATTCGTGTTATGACAGAGAAATGCGTTCGAGTCACATTTCTGTTAAATAATATTCAATGTAATCAAAGCAAAAGCAGTAAATTAAATTGAAGACCCATTCTGTGTTTCAAGAAGCAGTACAAATCGAATAAAGAAAACAAAATTTGTTTTTTTTTGTAAATACTTAATTTTATTAACTCTGTAAGTAACAGATGATATAAGTATCCTATCTAGATTCGAGTAATACGACATTCGTATGTATTTATAACTACAAGAATAAATTTAGCATAATTGTTATTAAGTAAAACATGTAAAGCTTTTTTGGCGAGCGCGCGTACGTGCAACAATTCAATTACATTCGTATACGTCTCCATTTTCACATTTAAATCATAATAATAGAAATATTAATGTGATTTTTAATTCGAACTATAAGAAACTTTACATCAAAAGGAATAATGTCCTTTGGTCATCCACGCGTGGGACGATAGAACACTTTTTTTTCTATTGCGACAAGAAGGTTCTAAAGAAAGAAGTTTTAACTCAATATTAAATTTTAATTATTGACGTCTAGCATCTAGTATGAAATCAATATTATCCGTGATATTAAGATAGGCGGAGCGTTGTTGTTAAAAACAGACTAAATTTTCTAAACAATAAAATCGATAGTATAGTGCAGTACGCAAACAACTGTAGATACATTCAGTTTGTTCCTAGTCCGCACGCTCACCAAACATTGTGAAACTTTAAAAATGCTAAATTGAAACTTGCACATAAATATATATTAAAATGGAATGTGCAGAAGCGTAGATAGGTACCTATCTTACACCAAACACCATATATTTATAAGTCATTATATTTATCTTAAACTCTATATATACAAATGTTTGCTATATACTATGCGATGGTCGAGAGAACTATAATTCCATTTCGCCTATCTATATAGTTAATTATATTTATATATATTTTACATATTTGTTAAACACAAACAACATTGCACTGTTACACGGTCCGTGTGTCGACGCCCTTACACGACGTATACCGACTCTAAACAATTTTATAATACCAAAGCTATTTATTATTTAATAAAAAAAATAATCAGTCACTAAGTCACCTGCTTATATTTTCCTTTAAATTTCAAACCAATCGGTTACATTGAATGACATATTTACTTTCACCTGTGGCAGTAATTAAATAGAAATAAGAATTTCACTTCATCCATCAATGAAATATTTAATGTTGCAAAATATTGAGAGGCATTTTACTAAGTATATAAACGTGTAAATCGATTACTGTATAGTTTCCAACAAAAGATTTCAACGCGTTCGATGCAAATAAATTATCAGAACATGAGGAGATAAAGCGGCCGATAACCGTATCGTATTGATCGTATTACGGCTGCGATTATGTCACAAATATGCTTTTGTTTACTTTATTCAGGAAAAAGCTTATCTTCTCACAATACGTAAAGTAAACTGGAAGTTGGAATAATGTTATTTCTCTACGTATAATAAATAGGTGCGATATAATAAAAGGTTTTAGAATTGGTATACTAACGCGTCGTCAGAGCTGCGAAGTACACTTCCAGGAGTCGTAGAAAGAGTTTAGGCCAAGCGCCGCCCGGGGCGCGGCACCGCGTGCACCTACCTACTAAGAGAACTCACAAAACGGGCTTTGAAAAAATTCATCGCAATTATTTACACAATATCTGTACAACGGCCTGCTTCGGCTCACGTCGTCCCGATATCACAAGAACACAAGTCACGCTCACACTGAGTCCATATGTTTGAGATTATCGTAATGTTTCGCCGGTGGACTTACCCCCGGCGCGGCCATAGGGCGGTGGGCGCCTATGCCAGCGGATACTGTCACAAGGGCGGCTGCGCGTGCGCGTGGGCGTGGTGGTGGTACAGCGGCGACTGGTAGTAGTTGTCGGCGGGCGCGTGCCCGTAGCCGTAGTTGACGTCGTACATCTTGAGGTCGGACTTGGTGTCAGCGCCGGGCAGCAGCCGCGTGATGCTGAACGGGTGCGGCGCGGGCGCGTAGCCCGTCGGCTCCTGCTTCAGCTGCGCATAGTGCTCGAGCGCGAGCGGCGTGTGCTCCGGCAGGCACAGCTCGGGCGCCGCATGCAGCTGCGCCAGCAGGTCGTCGCGCATCTCTTTTTCTTCGCCCGCGCCGCCTGCCGTCTTCTCGTGCCCATGATCGCGCTTCTCGTGGCCGGAGCTATGGTGCCCGTGCGTGTGCGCCGCCTTTTGAGCCTGTCGTATCGACTCCTTCTTCTCGTCCTTGAATCTCTTCTGTCGCCGCAGGAAGCAGCCGTTCTCAAACATGTTGCCGCTGTCCGGATGCAGCGTCCAGAAGGAGCCCTTGCCGGGCTTATCTGGCGTGCGCGGCACTTTTACAAAGCAGTCGTTGAACGATAGCGAATGCCGTATCGAGTTCTGCCAGCGTTGCTGGTTCTGCCTGTAGAATGGGAACAGGTCCATGATGAACTGGTAAATCTCCGACAGCGTGAGCATGCGCGACGGGTTGTTCTGGATGGCCATGGTGATTAGCGATATGTAGGAGTAGGGCGGCTTGGCGTGCGTGTAGGAGCGGCGGTAGGTCTTGTCGTTGCGCGCGCGCTGCAGCGCCGAGGTGGGCGAGGCGGCTTCCTGCTCGCGCGGCAGCGCGCCGTAGGGCACCGCGCCGCCACCGCCCATGCACGAGGCCATGGTGCTGGGCGGCGAGTAGCCGACGCCCGGCGAGGCCATGCAGGAGCCGCCGGCAACCATGTTGTTGGAGTAGATGTTCGGGTAGGGCTGCGCCGGCATGCAGCCCATGCCGTTCACGTAGGGCGGCGCAAGGCCCGGCGACAGCGAGGACAGCGACGCGGACGTCGGCACGTCGCCGTACGATAGCTTCTGCGAGATCATGGCTAGCGCATCACCCGCGCGTGCACGCCGGCCAGGGGCAAACACTCGCACTGATTGAAAGAGTAAATAGAGGACGGGGGCCCGGGCTCCCCTCCACCGCCGCCATGGAGCCAGGGGCGGGGCCCGGCGGGGCCCTCCCGCTCGGCGCGCGCACCTCCCCGCGCCCCCGCCCCGCGCCGCGCGCCGCTCGCCGCGCGCCTCCGCCGCTAATAATACCGCAGCTCGCACAGATAAAAATATGGAATAATCGTAAGTGAGTTAGCTGAAATGTGTGCTTGTGTGGAGCTTTGTACCTCGTTCCTTTGTCGTTACACTTATCTACATAATTATTTCTTACATTTCATATTTATACGTGTGGTTTTAGAGTTTCTTGCTGACATGACGCTTCCGCTGTGGTTTCACTTTGTTAACAGTGTTTCTAAGTTACGACTAAGTGAATTAAAAGTCGCTACGGACAGTTGTCGACGAGCCGGGTCTTATCAATGCGACTTCATAATCTTTTATATCATTTCAAAATATCGATACGATTTTAGGGATCAACTTGTTTACTTTAGGCTCCTTTTTAATTTCTTTAAATCAAAATATTGAAAATTAACAAGTAAATTACATAAAACTCTTAGTTCGCATTTATTTATTTCACTTTCGAACTCCGCCGGCTTTTTTTCAACTACAGTCAGAAAAGTAGAGCTTGCTTATTGTTTTTAACAATCATTCGCAAAGAAACAAGCTTATGTGACATCAGTTATCATTATTTAACATACTTTATACGTTATCACAGACGTTACTTGGTATTTGATTGATAATACCTTTCCACCGACGGACTGTCAAAACATACATTTTCTATAATTTTTCTTATAAGAAAAACGAAACTTTGAAAAAGAAAATTTTAATTATTTTTTGAATATCAAACGTTATTTTTAATATTATTTCACTAAATGCATTATTTAAGTTTCTTCTGCTACATAGTTACTGTGTTTAGTGTATTTTTAATTTTGATTGAGATTTGATTTGAGTTTTAAATAATTTATTTTGAAATATACAAAAAAAATGCCATTAAATGAGAACATTATTAATTATTCAAAAGTATTTTTCATCATTCATACAATTATTTTAAAAAAGTAATTAAAGTGTAAACTCTTTAACTAAACTAACCAAACAGAATGTAAACTGAACGAAAATGGAATGCATTTTTAATCTATATTTAATTATATATTAGCATGTTATTGACAAGAAGGAAGCTGCGGTTAACGTCAACAAATAAAGTGCCACTTAAGTTAATTGCTAACTCGTTAGTGTTGGCACAAACATTGTACGTTTTCATTGTCATACAACACCGAATATTAACTAAGCATATTTAGAAGATGCATGAAAAGGGTCATAGAGACGTCCAATGAGCGGCAAACGCGACGCGACGGCGTGCGGTTAAACGCGGAAGGTAGACGGCAACGGCTGCGACGGCAGACAGCATCACTTGACAGCATTAATTTGTATGTTACTCACATATGACATTTAAAAAATGTATCTTTTCATCTGTCGTCTCTATTGACACCTATCTATGTGCGAAAGAGTGAAAACTGTCCACCCCATTATACGATAAAATGATAAGAAATTACGCGAGTAAATAAATTTTAAAGGATATACTTTTGATACGAAAATTTAATTCCTTCATTACATAGTCTTATGTAATATATTGTAAATGTTACAGTAACGATTATTTTATAATATTAATATAAATTAATTCGAAATAATTAAATCTTACTCATTAGTACACTTAATCACTAATACTTGTTTATCCGACATCGGATGATGCAACAATAATTTTACTTGCTACAGATACTTTGAATGTTGTTAAATTTGTTAAATTATTTAAATATAATTCTGTTTCATCCATGATAAAAGGTTTTTAATATCATTTGTAATAAGTTAGTTTTTTTTTCTGCAAGTGATTCCAGTGACGACGAAACGACTGTGTCTATGACATCTAGTACCAAAAATCACATATATAAGTGCATATGTAATTCGTACGTATATGCCAGTACGCAAAACCGTCAGTCTTTGTCTGTTCTCTACCGTCCGGTAGGCCGAATGTCTATTCCTACAAAACCAAAAAATAAAAAAAAAATCTTTTTTTTTTTTTAATTTCAAATATACATCGTACCCCGTATCTATTTACTTGTATTTATGTATTTATGTATGTATGTGCAAGTTCACGAGCTCGCCTCGTAACCTGACACCGGATTCCAGTTAATGGCGTACACTTGTAGCCCCTCCCGCGGCCCGCGGCCCGCAGCCCTGCCGTAACCTGAGCTGAACATTGGCTGCATGGAGTTAATGTATTACATCTTTCATATAATATGATACATACAATAGCTCTAGCACCCGCGTTTTAGAGGGGTAGACAGCGATGAAATCTAATACTGCTGTTACTATGTTGATAATATTGCATTTGAAATCTAAAAATTGGTTGTTGAAGCAAAGCCAGTTTTGGAAGAAAGAACTATATTTTATAAGCAATAAGGCTTATATGAATATAATATCATCATCACGATCATCACCACCATCAAGCCCTGTCTGCCCACTGCTGGACATGGGCCTTTCACTATGACTACCACAGTATACGGTCCTCTGCCTCATCCAATAACAATATAATATTAGGCAGTGTGTATTAGAAACTCCTTGCTCGTGCGTTTATAGTTTTCATACTTGCGTTCTACCTTTTTTTTACTTTTAGTAACGCAATTGTTCCCTCTAACTAAATTGTGTGCTATTACAAAAAACAAGTTAATAAATTCTGCGTTGCATTTAAGTTAGCTTTGATATCGTTCACGTATTAATTTTGTTACTGGAAGCATTTGTACATGTTCGGAAGTTGTAAAGTCGGCCCAGTGAAATATAACATTACAAACTCATGCGAAGCTTCGCTGACGGTCGAGTCGTTGATAGATATTATCAAAACATAAACAATTTAATTAGACAAACACGCAGTCGGTCCAAATGTCTTCAAATTGTGAACAAACACGCTAATTAGTGCGCCCCTATAATCTCTCGCAAACAAATGCGATACAGACCGAGTATTAATGACGTCATTAGACAAGTCACATACCTCTTTGTTTTGATTTTGTTATTAATATTTCTTACACGGTAAGTAACCAAGTATTTCTCTTTTAAAAATGCAAAAAGACGATGAACACATAAACAAGAAGGACATATTCACACACAAACACACACAGCACATATTTAATGTGGATAAAAGTAGAAAAAGACCGGAGGTGTGGATGGACTGCGTGAAACAGGAGATGCGTAAAGTCTTGAGTTCAGTTATGACAGCTTACAGAGATGTATGGAAGAGTAGTACATACTGTGCCGACCCTCGATAGGGAAAAGGGCATTTTGATCACAATTTCCTTTTATAAGTGATTTTTAAACAAAAAGACTACGAACCAATAAGCAGATTTAAAGGGCTTACTAAGTGACCTCTATACGTCAACATGTTACAGATTGCAACTGGTTTCAAATCATACTGACATTTAGTTAAGACCCATATTATAAAACATAGTCTTCCGTCCCATCCCGACATTCATTGCAACAATGGCAGGATAAAATTACGGTCAGTCACAACAAACAGCATTATTTCATTACTACAGATAACGCAGGTAATACTGACACGAGGACAGTATAGAGACGCAGATAGAGAAAAGCAGTACTGACATTGAAGGCAAACTTATTGTTAAAATAGAGTTGAAATATCCAACTGTTCCGGCGTCGTGTGAAACTAGCATTACCGCAGATAAGACAGGTAAGAGAAGGTAAGCCGGTAACACACAATGGACTCACGTAAGACTTTTAACCCCCTCTATAGTTCGTCTGTCATTCATAATATCGTTTTTGTCAGCGACCATTGTTGGAAGATTGAACTGAATATGACGTGAGAATTTGCGGGAGTGTGAATCGCGTCTTAGACGTGTCCTTCCTTCCTTGTTATTTAGGAAGTACGGTGTTAGTTAATGAGATTATGTTTTTTTTTTTTACAATAAGTGTGACGTCGGCTGTAAATGTATGTGCTACTTACTACATTGACTAGTTTTAATAAATTAAATTCAGCGTGCAAGGTTTTAGTTTTAAATAAAATTCTTAATCGGAATTATTTTTAGAGAGACTTTTTAATGTTTCATATAAGTCATTACTAAATATTATAATTGACTACTGTCCTAGTTTATGATGAATTTATTTACTATAAATTATTATAAATTCTAAATATAGACAAGAGCAATGAATGTGGGTTGCCTAAAAGCCTAAAGAAACCTAAAAATCTTGGAAACTAATGTTGCTAGCTTAATTAAATAAACGGCGTTTAATAGACAATATAATACCCCTTAAATGAAACTAATAAAATTCTAACACACTATATTTTATTTAGTAAAAACTACATAAAGAAAATCACTGCTGATCTCAAATCTTTCAATCGGTCAAAATACAAATTTTCTATTGAAAATAAACTTTTTTTTTGAGTTACCAGTTACGTTATAAGCACGTTTTAGCGTCCTTTAGGAAATGTTATTTCATTATCATGTAAAAGGCAAAGGCAACAGGCTCTCAAGTCCAGGGAATTGTGGGGGGGGGGGGGAACTTTCATCCCGTACCTGTCTGCGCCGTACCTGACCTAGGAAAACAAACATGTTGAAGAGATTTCGTTTAGTATGGATACGATGGCAATAAATTTATTTTCATATTAATTTGTGTACATATATTGATGTCACATTTCTTAAAGAATAACATTATCGTATATACTTGAAAGTATCGCTTTAAGTTTTTTTGTTTTTTCCCTTCATATCACCAAGCAAAAAATTGCATTGGTTTTCCCTAGTGTGTTAGGTCCCATTGCAGTTTATTCCTTGGTGTTATAATGTCGAGTAGCATCTTATCATAATTCAGCAAAACAAATGGTTTTAAATGGTAAAAATGTTCAGTAAAAAGAAAAAAACATGAGCCTTTATATGAGCATTTTTCTTTGTGGAATTTGATTATTACGTGATATTAAAAATGTTAAAAAACTCAAGTAACTCATATTTACGACCTTCTTTACACATATTACACACACGTGTTACACAGTTTGAAATAGGACATGTGAAATTCACGTGTGTAATGTCAACGCGTCCTTGGCATGTCCATGTTATGGTTAACTTCTCGCACGTGTAATATTTTCATATTTTCGGTAGTATTTTTTACGCGACGCGCTAAGTGCCTCGACGCGGACCACCCACTGACTCACGGAAAAAAAAAACCTAGATGATTTTGAATGTTTTTTTTAAACACGATAAAGTGATTTAATTTACCTCACATACATTCAACTGAAACCGAGAACTACTTTGAATTTACAAAATGCATTTGACACAAAAAATATATATTTTTTAACTTTTCAAAATTAAATGTAGGAACACATTATTAACACGCGACGTGACACTACAAAAATTAACATCATCAGTCATTGTCTACCCACAGTAGGATATAAGCCTTCCACAGTATGCAATATAAAAATGTATACCTAGCCTACGCGTGACTGCTAATCTAATTAAATGAGATATTACAATTACTCCAATATTTATCATACTAAGTTATATGTATGGATAAAAGTCTCTTATAAAGCTAAGCATCGATGTCTAAGCGGAGGGCTCAAACTACAATAGAATTTTTAGTGTTCCTCGTAACTTCCCACATCGCCCCTCCGCGGCCGTGTGTGCGCACTTTATAAACAATTAAAGTTATGCCGGGACGTAAGCTTAGGGCGGGCTTACATGGCACTGATAGACAAACAGCAATTGTTAAGTTCGTATAAAATTAAGCCACTTTTTCATTGAGAAGTCATCAACTAAGTTGAATAAGAATAGAGTGAGTAGGCACTTAGGCACACACGCTAGGTGTGCCATCTTTCGACCAAATCGATAAACATCAGATGGGATCTTAATGGGATAATTTAGGCATCATAAAAAACCTATTCTTTTCTCATCTTAAGATGGCGAAGAATTTTAATGACTTAACTAAATACTTTCGAATTAATTATATTTAAATTAAACGAACAAAGACAACACGGCCCTTTTTAATGTAAGTTTCCTATCGTCAATATTTGTAACATATAACAAAAAAACTACGGCTAAAAATACAATTAGTCCGTTGCGTATGTAAGCTTATCTTTAGAAGCCGATTCCCGTGGATGCTGGTGGCGGTCCGCGCAGCGTAATCCTGGACAAGTGGCCGCCTCGGGGGAGTGAAGGGAACTTTATTACCGTAGCTTGTTTAAATCTCGTGTATCGGCGGCTCAGGCCGCTGGCCCGCTGAGGGCGCCCTCTGTGCGCCTGAGAGTGGAATATTTAGAAGTTGTAATGCGGAATTAATTAGTGATCGCGCCGCAGGCTGGATACGCTAATCCGTTATATTGAGATTTGTGTGGGCAGAGAAAGTAATTTGCACGCTCTAGAAGCTTGAATTGAGTAATACTTTATAGTCTTTGGTATTTTATGTTGAGTTGACATTAATTGTGTAGTTCATGGTGCATCGGCTTTTCATCAAATTTAATTTCTAATTTAATGTTTACAGCAGTGGTAGTCAATTTATTTGTTAGCGAATTTCTATTTGTAATCTGTTATTTGTACATTGGGAGGCACTCGCGACATGTTTAGACATCAATTATATACATACAAAGTTAGACCGTGTAGAGCCTCCGAAATGAACGCGGGGGCGCGGCGGGCGCGGGGGTGGATGCATCTAATTAAAGGCGGGGGCGGCGGGCGGCGGGGGCGGGGGCGGTCGCGCGGCAGCCGCGGCGCTAAGTGGCTCTCGCAGTAAAACCATCATAAACTTGTGTCTCGATATAACGCGTACAGCCACACCAAATATATACAAATTTTGAACCGACATATTTCTCATTAACAGTAGAGTATCTTTTAAAAGGTCACAATTAAAAAATAATTAAACCTTCCTTTCCTTTCATCATTTTCATAACTGTAGTCGACTTCCAAATATGAAGTTCGCCTACAATAAGAGTTATCGATTAATCGAAGCCTTGTAAATTTGTAAATTCAAACTTTGAACTAGTGTACTAAAAATAAAATTGCTGTAAAATTTATTGCATACTCATGGGTCAGTGTTGCGTGCGCCTGTACCGGACCACCGGGGCTCGAGTGCTCTCTGTCTATCGACTTGTTATGCCCAGATACTTTTGCCTGCACATCGCAGAATGAAACTCGCGGAAACTTCACAATTATCGACTCTGTTACATATTATCTAACACGAAGTAAAAGCCTCGCTCATACCGACTTCTAAAGCATATCCTTTCAAAGATACGGATATTATTCAGCAGTCTTTATCAACCTTTTTTTTTCAGACAGTAACGAAACCAATTTTAAAAAATCTTTGTATTAGGGATTCCTTAAAGTAATGAAAGCGTCTAGATTATTTCGAGTTCCTAGTCGATGTGTGTTCCAGTAGAGCCTTTAAAAATAGTTAACTGTAATTAGCGTCCGCCTGAAAACCGTCGTATGGGCTCCCTGTAATATGGCATATGGTCATTCACTGACCTCTTTTTACTCGTTTGCCCTCTAGTGATATAAAAACAAACTAATATCATCATAGCAGAATTAGCTGTATTGTTTTTTTTTTTTCGGAATGGGAGATGGTAATATATTTTACAAGTGTCTTATCACTGGTTAGAATTGTGCCTGTATCGACATCCCTTATATGATAAAGACCTGCCCCAACGGAACAGCGCGTAGCTCTGAGAATACTAATAAATGTTTGCGTACACAATTAAACGAAGTCGACAAACTCTCCGTGGGTGGTCCCGACATCCTCGGGCTTGTGGATTCACGGGTCCATCGGAGGTGATGATTTTTATGTACGTCATAATTGGTTGGAATTTTTCGAGTGTTTTTCGAACGACCGAGGGTATGTGTGAAATTGTTTTTGTATCCATCCATTTTTTTTCTTAACTACGGATGTGAAATAAGAAAAGACACGATTTCCGAACACACATTTTCATTTTTTTTTCTTTCATAGTATATTCCTACATGGTTTACAGAAATTACTTTCAAACTTTCTGAATAGTCGTCTAGGTCACTATTTTTTTTTATTAACACAGTATTACCCCATAACAACTGCCGCTCTCAGAGCCGTATGGTTAATGACTGGCACTGAGTTTAGAAAATTAGTAAATTATAATTTCACTTAATTAAATAAATGAAAACAAAGATAGTTTTTCATATGTCATAGTCGCCAATAGCCTAATAGTTAAGGGTACAGATTTCCGATCAAGTGTTTGTGAATTTGAATCACTACATTCTACTATTGTCGTGGACCATATCCTAGCACAGGGATAGAGCTTAGTTAGAGTGGTAAAAGTAATATTAGTAAATTAACAAAAAATATAAGGAATTCAATTAAATTTAAGTACCGTACTTGTGCTAATTGTGATGAAATAAAAATAGATACGCGTGTCGGTGGTCGAGTGCCCTCTATCGGTCACGGATGACCGCGCAGAAAGCGTCGCACGCGTTCCATTTCCCGCGCAATATTTTTACAAACTTTCATACAAAACGTATTTTACATAAGAAATTATCACGAATAGTCTTTAAGGTTAGGAAGATAAGGTTGATTTTTGAATAATTTTAATAAATAAAAGTGCAATTCCAAAGTTGTAGATATCAAGTACAACGAATACAAAAAATAACCTCAAAAGGGTCAGTGACTATAATTGAACTGAGATTTTGTTTATACTGGGGCCTCAGACAGATAATAGAAGCTTTGTTATAATTCAAGTGCGTTCACAATTGTATTTGAAAATTGTTTACTAATAATGGTAAATTGAAATTCCCACACGGATTTTAATTTCCCGTCCAGTGGCAAAAATAAATAGTTTATACAACTAATTTATTACTAGTATTTTTTAACACTGGCACACTACATTTGAAAGAAAATAAACATTTGAATGTTCATTTTCCAAATTCGAATTATAAATGAATGCAATGAGTGTACAGAATTAAAAAGTCAGTGCGCACCTGGCCATCAATTCGTGCACAATAAGCACATTACGTCTCATCCTATACAACCCTCAACACCCTACCTGGTCTCCCTCCCACTGCAACGCTCCCACGACGCCCTGCTGCAATACTTGTAAAAATATAATTATAATCATATGCACACGTCTGGACTTCCGTTGGTGAGCTGTTTCATAATTGGAAGGGTAGAATATGGTTTAATTTATTGACCATAATATAGACATATTTTGCGGATTTTATGTTCACTACTTACATTGAGTTAATAGAGAATTATTGCACATAAAAAAATCGTGGTGGATTTTAAGGCATAAAATAAATGAAATCCATAACTTCAAACAATATTTAAGTTCAATTCAAACGCAATTAAATTGCGTATTAATTCGTAACAGGTCATGCTTTAACTAGAGATTTTTTTCCATATGTTTCATAAACATTAGTCTTTATTTGTGTGTTGGAAATCTGTAAAATAAATATGTACCACAAACGACAGGATTTATTGAAATTTTCCGCAATTTATGGTCAACATGGCGAAGACCGATAACTGTCAGTTTGACATCGCCCGCGTTTTTTAATGTTGCCTGTATTAATATGTAATTTGTCGGGATGGGCATTATGATAAGCGTGTTCGGAGGGTGTTTGATTGATTAAATAAGCGTGCGCGGATCGGGTAGGTGATGGTTTAATGCATTTAGTGATAAGCAATCTTTGAGACGTGCGGGTGTGATGAAGGATTTTTTATTGCTTTGTGCAGTTGATGTGAATGCAAAATTATGAAAAGAAAATTGTAAATCACATGTACTACATATTTGTGTTAGTAATGCGTAGTTCTCGTAGGAATTTAGGAAGTGTTAATTGAATAAAATTATAACAGGCAAACGTCCCAGCATATTTGCAGCCAATCATAATGACGGATGTTTTGACATCTTTTCTTACAGAAATACATACGCGTAAACTAATTAAAATAAATGTATATATTGTATGAAAAGTTTCCAGATTTGATAATTATATTCATGTTATAATTGTTTATTAGAAAATCTGATTTAAGCGTGAATTGTCAGTATTCGGGGGCGACTATTCAAACTAGATGTGCGCCCCTCCAGCCCTCCCCTGCACTCACACAGGTGGACTTAATCAAATTATACAAATTGCAACGTACAATATTCATGGGGATAGTGATGTGATGCACCTACGTCGATAAACCAAATATCTCATTTTCAAGTTAATTAATTTAACAATTATATCCCTTTTAAATAAATGGTAACTAAAGAGCTCACGTTAATAAGCTAACGGAAAACCTTTTTAATAATAATAATCATCATCATCAAACTTAGCCTGCCCACTGTTGGACAATGGCCTTACAATGCCTTCCACAGAATGCGGTCTCCCTTCCGCATCCAATAACGTCGCCCTAAATCTTCGATCCACTTTTAAAAATGGAACTGAAGAATCGATTTGAATTTAGAAGAAGCAAATTAAGGAATTGTAATAATATAGGCAATTCCTCTTTTGAAACATAACTTGAAACTAACGTCATATTCAAATCGAATTTCTTTCTGTTTACTTGACCGAGTATGTCAGTTCGTAGTCGCTTACGTAAACCTCACATAACATCGACAACCGCTGAGTCATCACTAGGGGACAATCGACAAGTGTGATTAATTCATGTGCCATAATAAGGTCGAGCTTTTTAGCGTCCGCCGCGACCGGCTCGCGGCCAGCGATTGATTTGTGCCCAATTTGTCGCGCTGCGGTTTGCTTGAATATTTGAACGAACCGTCTGGTCATCGATTTATCGTTTCGTATTTAATATTAAAAATATGATTGGTAAATTATATCTGCTATTATAGGGTTAACAATTCAACATTGTCCAGCCTTTAATGCAAGTAACTTTTATTTTTACATAGCTTACTTGACTGTGGTCTCTATTAGCGGTCTTTTAGACTAGCACCATTAATAAAACTGACAGAATTGTAGATGTTTTGTGTGAGTTCTTATGCTGGAAAAAGACAGGACCCTCAACATAGTCGTACCAGTCAGCCGGATGGTGTTTTATTAAGTACCTAGTCCGTCTTTACACATTTTCGATGAAATTTTATTTATGATAACTGAGTAATTAAGTTGTTATATTGTCATTACAAGCATCGTGTACAATTACACTGTCCATTGTTCCCACAAGGCACCTCAATAGTTCCCACCCATCACGCAAGATGGCGTCGGCGCGCGACGGGCACGTGGCGGCGCGTGTCGCCGGGCCCTTTGCGCTTTTATTGTTTTTATTGAAAACGCTCAAAAATAATAGAAACAATACGCCACTGTCCCACTCCAGAATAAATTAGACTCGGCGGTGTGGGGTTAAGGCGTAATTGAACCGGTCATTATTAACGCATAAAGGAATTCGTGACGCCAACGATTGAATTTGCGTTCAACAGACAGACGACTTTATTAATTATAAACACGAAAAGTATCCTAACGACCACAATCTGATTGAACTATTGCTTTCTTCAGTATATTCTTGAAACTGAGCGTCGACATGGAACATTGCTTCGAAGCACGCATAGGTTAAGTTTATTTTTCAAATATACAGCATTTTACAGAAAAATAATAATTTAAACGGTTGATAGAAAAACCCCCAGGGTTTATGTTCAACCGCTAGTCGCCGTTGCCCGCATCAGCGCCGATTTTACACACCGTTTAAACTTCTTCAGGATCCTAATATCCAGATCCAGCACGTCGCTGTCGAGGCCGTTGAGCAGCTGCGGCCGAAGGTACACAACAATGCGTTCACCGTAGCTATTATTGTATGAGGTTATCTTTCAGTTCCACGTGGCCGAAGTCATGGTCATATATTATCATCTAATTTAAAAATAAAACACAACTGACAATTTTAATCATAATTCTTTATTAAAACCTTCTTTACACCAGAGATTGAATAACATTCTAACATGAAAAAGTATTCGAAGCAACAGTAAATGAGTATTATGTGAAATAAAAAAAATGGCGCCCGAGTACATAACGTTCAATAAATATATGTACATATTATTCATATAATAAAAAAAAACGTCTGAATCCGTAAATCGCTACATTAATCTATTAGTAAGTTCTATATATGAAAACTACATATAGCTATGGTTGTCGGTAGATGAAAAAAAATCATAATATAAATATACAACAAAAAATTGGAAAACAAAAAAAAAAATGTTTGCATAGTCCTAAGCGGAAAGTTAAAAAAAAAATAATAATAACTACCGGTCTATTTGAGGCTGGTCCTCCTTGTCCAAAAAAAAAATAAAAATACTAGGTAAATTTAAAATTCAACTAATTACCCAAAATGTGTCTTATTGTTGCTAAATTTTTCTATTGAAATATTCTTGTGGAACACGTGCGAGCATATTACAATAACCTTGGCGACAACAAGGACGTTGTCATTAAAACTCTAAAGTTAGCATATACACTCGAAAACATTACAAATGGCACAAGTCATAACCGGCGTAACTTACTGGACGGGCGGACACGTTACGTATATAAGGCACCAATTTTTTTAAACCTATACAACCAAGAGGAACACAGAGAAAATTAATTAACAGGATTTCTTAAGGCCTTTCTCAAAAACTCGCAACGCAATGCTTCTTTAGAGTTGTGGATGTCCGTGGTCGTCGCCGACATTAGTGATCCCCTTTGCCCCCTTCTCTTAAAAAAAACTATTCAAACTTCGAGACATTATCATGAACTAAATATAAAACAGCTAACTCATTCATTCGTCAGCACCGAGTAGTTTCGAGTCGATCGAGGGCTACTTTAGGATAACAGAGTACTTCACGGTCGTGGGTCTCGCACACTGACTCGCAGCTCGAGACTAGTCGGTACTGAATGAATACATCAGTGTTAGACGTTATATTTTTAATTTATAACAAAGATTACCGATTTTAATGTGGTAGTATAATTGTGTATTGACGAAAAATTAACATATCAGTGTTGTATATTTGATTTTCTAACAGTTATAGTCTATACCAGAATTACCCACAACCCGAATGGTCTTCATCAGTGCAGTATCAGAATCACACAGGAAACGAGTCTCAAGGGAAAGTGATATGATGTCTAAGTCCAAATTCTAAATATCTTCCTGTAAAGTTTCTTATAAAAGTTGGGAAGAGGAAAGGATTGCCAACAGAAAACAGCCTTTACTACGTCCCCTCTGTCGATTAAAGGTAGACAGACGACTAGCGATCACTTTAGCTGACCGTTTTCATTTGCCTTTTTTTTTAATACGTGAATACTTCAGTATTGTATTGTCATAAGATACAATTTACTCACACTTCGTAATATAATATGTTAATTAATTTTCTCTGTGTCAATATTAGGATCAAATGCCGCATCCTTCTAAGCATCGAAGTTGTTCCCGAAGCTTTGGTCTTTACTGTACACGCCTGCAGGCATCGTCTCCAAACTATACTATTAGTAAAATACAGTCAGCATTTTTTTAGTGACATTTAAATGTAAAATTACAAATCGGATAAAATAAATTCGAACCTTTGACTTCCTTTAGGCGACAGAATTTTTATGGCCTAGTTACTGGACCTTTAAGTCAATGAAACAAATAATGCCAAGGACAATTTTGCATTTAAATTCCTTCCGATTTTTAAATTAATGATTTTCTAATTATCACTAAAAGCCTTATTATTATCGATTATACTAAAATTACAATTTGGTATGAAACTTATATTAAATCAATAAATTATTAACTCAGTCTACACTAGAGTGAAGTCGGTGGTTAGTATGTTTAGGCCGAATGTAAACCGTGTCGAAATATTTTAATCTGTGAGTTAAAACACATAGATTAAAGATTCTAAAGTCCAAGCACCTGTTTAGGAAACATTTAAAATGTTGCTGTGAATGTTTATCAAATAGGTAAGATAACTATATATATCGTATACATAAATTATTAACATAAGAGATGATTAAAACATGATACAAATGTATGGAAATTGTCATCCATGTTTTTTAAATTGTATACAATGAATATCACTAAAAAAATATCCAATCAACATGTATTACACAAAAAAAATAAACATAATTTATTATAACTAACGCACACAGAATCATTGCCACTAAAGTTTACCCTAAGTTATCATTTAGTATGAGAAATCTACACTAGCCGATTGCTTAAGTAACTATTCAATGTGCGGCTGATAACCTAAGGAAAAGAAAAAAAAAACTTCAAAAGTATGACAACTAACATAACCTCAAAATTTCGACTAACCCGAATATGACATCTGATTATAGTCGACAATTCACAATTAATTCCAAGGACGTAACGGAAGTGTTATATCGGAAACGAAATCGGAACCGATTTTGTTTTATCTAGAAACGTGTGTGAATGTTAAGAGCAGTAATGAGTGCCAGCACGCGCTGTAGAGCGCACGTAGTGACGTCACTGGCTGGTATTACATCTTAGTTCTATGTATCTTGAGATGCCGGAGCGCGCATCTCGCCGCGGTCCCTTTAGCGATGCGATAGTTCCTGCCTACACCCTTAAACGCGCCGCGACCGAACACCTCGACGCACACACGGACGCGACGTCCGTCGGCGAGGCGCTCGGGTTTCCTGCGAAATTAACGGGAAGAAAAATTAATTAATTAAAAAAAAACTAAATGACTTACCTCCAACTTATACAATTTCATACAATCCATACATACTTCTGTATTCCTTTACATTTGTATTCAATACAAAAAATGTTTCTCTCCCCTTCCTACTATACTATTGATGGATATGGCGGAACGGACGTAAGTAATTAACAGTGTACCAAAAAGTATCTTGAATATTTCGCACGCAGAGACGATGATACAATAACCAATACTAAGTTAATACTGTCTGTGCGAAGTCAGTGTCCACGACTGATTACTATTGGTCGTTTGAAACTCACTGCAACCTGATTGGTTGTTTGAAAAATGGGGCGGAGTTTTGAGTTTTATCAAGGCACTATTGTGACACAACGCAAAGGGTTTTGATTGTATAAAAAAATATCGTTTTTTATATCTAACAATATAATTTATAGTACAGATATAGTGAGAAATGATTCTCCTTCAGCAAACTCGGCTCTCCATCGGAACACGATGACACCGACTGTCAATGATCGTGTTAAATGAGTGACATTATGACATATGGAAATTTATTGCTTAGAGTCAAATGTCATTCTGTAAGATGGCACTAAAGCTGTTTGGGAGAGCAAAATGAATACAAACTTTTAAGCAAAAATTTCAAAAGAAAATCTTTTCTCACAATATCTGCAAGCTTCTCTTTAGAGCGCACTGACACAAATTCTCGTCTCCTTGACAACAAAGTGACAAGTGTCTGTAATGTTTAAGTCAAGACCAAACCATAGTCGTTCTCACAGATATCTGTGGCCGGCCACGCCCACACACTGATAATTAACGCCCATTTTCTATGAAAATTATTGGTCCTTCGAGCAGTACTTACCCGAACTTGGCTGTATCCGGTTCAGCTTC
>JAODUI010000009.1:4694879-4729702 GCA_027563995.1 Papilio gigon | reverse complement strand
GGGCAAATATTGGCAGATGTAAGTGGATGGCTGCAGCGTGGCGCCACCCCAGCCGTGACGTCACCACCTGCCCCTCGGATATACCGACTGGTAAACGAATCCAAATTCTGGGCCGGTACGATGTTTTAAAGTCGAACAACTGAGTTGAACAAAAAAACAACAATATTTTTACTTTTATCGCTTAAACTTAAAGTTTACGTGCAAGTTTGAGTTAACGTCATGAATATGCGACGCATTGCGGCTAACATATGCATGCGTGCATGCGTTGCAACATTCAATTCACGTTACATCGGAATCTGCATAAAATAACTTAACGTAATATTTCAATGAACTTCTTACTAGTTACTTTTTCTTACAAAAATACCAAATCTCACTGAACCTTTGATCAGACTTTAGTATTTCCATTTTCAATAATAAAAATCGTCTCATTTCTAAACTTCATTTTTTTTATCAAATGACGTGCTAACTAAAGGTTGTTGACTCGGAGATCAAATTAATAAACTTAGGACATTAACAACACAATGAAATTATGTATAGAAAATAAATACCTCGCCATGTTCATCAAATGGTATAGACAGAGGTAACATTAAACATCTCAGTAAACACAATAATTCAATCAGAATTTAAAAATTATTACAATACTGTTCTTGGTGAAAATCTAAATCAAAACAAATTATTTTTAAGTTGAATTACAATATGAAGCGCCAATAGCCTAATGGTTGAAGGTATGGATTTCCGATCACATGGTCGTAAGTTCGAATCCCGTCATTCCACTATTTTCAAGTACCATATCTTAGGACAAAACTAGAGCTTAGTTGGAGTGGAAAAAGAAATATTAGTAAATTATCAAAAATCTGCTAATATTTCTAATTAAAGAACTATGGCATACGTTATATACATAGTTATATTTATTACAGACAGGCAATTTTTGTGATTTTGATAAGGTAAGATAAGGTTGTTTAATTTGCTAAATATTATTGAAAAATATTAAATTAATAAATAGACAATAGTCATATTATCTACGGAACTGCAACGTGTCTGCAATGACATTGCAATTATATTTTTAGAACCCAATAAAAACGATTTTCACAAATTTGCAACGTCATATATGTGTAGAGCGCGCGTCTCCCGGGTTACCATGAATCTTTAACGGATACATTGAGTACATAATTATTAATTAATACGAAATTAATAATTAACTCTATTAACCTCTTGACACTGGAAATCCAAAACGTTCATTTCACAAAGGGACGTTTGAACCATAGAAACCCACCATTAACCTCTCATTCGATTACCATCATCATCATCATCAACCTGCCCTTTTCTCTATGGAGGGTCAGCACAAGTTTTTTTTTTTAATTTTAATATAAGTAGATTTTTGTTAATTTACTAATATTTCTAGTCACTATTACTCGTAAGTTTGAAAAAGCTTGCGTTAGTATATAGTTCACGGTAGTAATCGAATGGCGGGATTTGAATCCACGACCGCTAGATCGGTAGTCCGTATCCATAGCCATTAGGCTAATGGTGCTTTAAAATAATGTAGTATGTACTACTCTACCTCACATCTCTGTCGGCGGTCTGAACCCATACATATCAAGTTACAAATTATATGTTCACGTACATTGGGTATATCGTAAGGTAACGTGAAGAATTAAAAAAAATCCGTATTTCTGGTATATGACAGTTACACTACATTCGGCGCTCAGCAAACAAACAGGTACGTAAGTAGGTGTGACGTAAAGGAACGGGGAAGGCGTCAAGAGCCCTCCAGCGGACCACCCAGCGCGCTCCGCAAACACTATTTAATACTACCGAATCGAAAAACTCAAAGAAACACACGTAAAATGTTATTTCTACTCACCCCCTAGAGAATACTAGATGGGGTACATACTGAAACTGTTTTTGTAAAAAAAAAAATATTAGTCACTGGAAGACCATACATTGTAAACCTTAGAACCAATGTGTCCAGTACGGTACTGTTTGAATTTCGAAAATTTTTATAAAATAATATGGCAAATGCACAAAAAGGTAATTATAGTGAAAGAAGAAAGATATAAAATTAATAAAGTAATTATTTGTCATAGAGGATCGCATATAATTAAAACATAAGCACATAGAATATAATATTAAAAAGTCCAATAAATTCTTATAAAAGTATCAAATAGCGACAATTACTGAAGTTATATGAAACTATCAATATAGGTAGTGTTCAGCATTCCAATTGGCACAACGGGAGAAAGAGTGCTCTACTGCCAGACGTGCCAACTTAAACGCCGGTGCATTTTCAGTTTCATTTTTAATAGCGCCATCTATGCGACCACTGAGAAAACACGATTACGATTTGGCAGATTACGAAATATTTTTTGTATAGATGGCGCTTAAAACTACGACGGTTGTGTGTAAAGCGCTTCAACCATTTAAAATAGATGGCGTTGATCAGACGTACCTTTAAATCTTCAATTGTTCTTTCAGACTTTTTCGACTCCGTTGACGCATAGCTATTCTGTAAATAAAACAAAACAAATCTTTAAACATCATATAATATACAAGCACATTCACGACAGATTTCGGCGTTCAGGTCCATAACTTTTGCTACCTAAAGGTCTCTTAACGGAGTCAGTGGGGAAATATTGATAGCTTTTAAAAACGAAAAATTTTATTGGAAACAAAATGTCTGACATCATTTTAAGGTAATAATATTTTAATCAATTAAGTTATCCATAATTCTTTCGAAGTACTAAAACCTCGCCTGCAAATATGTCTAGCCTATTTAGAGCATTACTGCGCAAATATTGTACTGCAAAGTACGAGGTGTGTCGGCACTGCGGTCGCTTGGAGTGGCGCCAACATTGCGACTGCCGGACACGCAAGTTAAAAATACGCGCAATGTCTTTGAACGTTCATTATAAAAGCTACATTATATCTATGAGATGATAAAAAAATTTTTAGTAACCTAAATAAAAAAAATCGCGTTTACACAAACTTTTTTTTTTTGTACCTAAACTTGTAGAGTTCGAAGTATCAACTTACATCGATCCTCTCCAGCACCATAGCTCGTACCCTGGTGTACAGCGCTTCCTCTCTCAAGCGGGCGGCATCGCGGATCTCCCGTACGAGGTCCGTCAGGAGTCCTGGCGGGTACTGACCGTTAAAGAGACCTGTTGATGACAGAAAGAACTATTAGACAATGGTAACTGTTGGTGCGTCGGTGGCGCAGTTATTAAGTGTTTGACCGGATCGGAACGTATTCGACATTGTGCAGGTTCGATCCCGATTTTCGATTTTTTTTTAGATTTTCGAAATACATTATGTGACACTCTTACGATGAAGGAAAACATCGTGATGCAACCTGCACGTATCGGCGAAGAAATTCAAAGATATGTGTAAAGTCAACCAACATGCATTGCGCCAGCGTGGTTGGCTATGGCCTAGTCACCCCTAATAATACGGTAGGCTCCGAGGTCGTCCCCACTGACGGCCTCGGAGCCTACCGTATTATTAGTTATAGTGAGCTGATGTTGAACTGGTGGTGCGGGGAGAGTGACTTTACACGAATGGAACGAACGAAATAACTTGTAGGGAGTCAAATAAGTTAGGTGGGGAGGCATACATCGGCCAAACCGAGCGCGACCTCCCGTGATTTGGCCCGTAGGACATGAGGTTGGTGGAGGGCCACGATAATCAATGGCAACCACCAAAAAGTAGTTTACTTAACTATTGGTATACATTGCTGCAACATTTATTGTCTTTGGTGTAAAAGAGGAAGAAGCGTTGAAGACGGTGGAGCGTGTATGGTTGGTCGAGACAAGGAGAAAACATGCCATGACTTACTCATGCACTTACTAAAGTATTAAGTAATATATAATGTATATACATACATACAATTTTTATTTACACACAAATATATAGAAATTACTTTACTACACAACAAAGGTTATCGCCCTGACTGTTGCTGGAGATAAAATAATAACCAATATAGTACAGCAATAAACGAAAGTGTGGAAGAATCGAGAGATCTACTTACGGGCAATTCGAATCGGTCCATCGGAACTGTTTAATCTGAACGTTAATTTTAACGCTACATTAAACTCGAATCGGACACCTGAGTTACTTAGCTCGCAAAGTTATTAAACCAGTAAATAATTTGACGTTACTCAATAATTAATGGGAGTTATTTTCTACTAGCTACACGACTCCATCTGTATGAAATTAAAAAAAAAACACAATTAGCCGTTGGATTATTTCAGACTGTGTCCTACATCCATGGCACACTTCATCTAGATTCATAGACGCGTTATGGAGATACCTCCTAACAACATTTATCGTTGTCATTGTCAGCCTTTGTCTGCCCACTGCTGGACACAGGCCTTCACCAATTCCTTCCATAGTATTGATCCTCCACCTTTAGCGTTCAACGACTTCCTACCGTCCGCACTACGTCATCGGTCCTGCTGGTAGAAGGACGTCCCTAACCGTCGCCTCTATTCCAAAATTTTCCTCCTTCACCTGGCATTTTAATTATAACCATATAAGTAACACTATCTTAACTATAATAAAACTATCTTGAACCGACGATCATAGACGAATGAATGTAATAGTGAGGTATTGGATTCGAATCCTCCCCCGTATACGAGGTTTTTATTTCTTTAGTTATCCAATAGATAGTTTGATAGTGTGAAAATATGTGTTATTCGAAACGTATGCAAAGACTTCATTAATTGCATGAATTAATTACACGGTTGATTAGATGCTCGGAGCGAGACGATTAGCTATGCTAAGAGCTAATTATAATGAAAGTGAGAATAATAATCAAAGAGACGAAATATGACCATTTATTTTATCTTTGTTTGTCAATCTTTTATTACAATATCATACCCATACGTAACGACACTGATCACCCTCTTCATCACGCCTTTTCCCTACTGAGGGTCAGCACAGTATATCTACTCTTCCATACATCTCTCTCAGCTGTTTTATCTGAACTTACACCCTTACACATATCATCTTTCGCACAATACAATCACACATTCTTCGGTCTCACTCTACATTAATAGCAATGCACATTCGACGAGATATTCAGACGTTTTTAAAGGGAGCGGGGGAGGGGGGATAGTCCGTCCTACAAGTCAGCATCGGCATTTTTAGTATTCGAAATGTGATAATCTGTTAATATTAGTAATTTTATCATTATGCATTTTAACAGTACTAAGATTTATTACAATGATATTTATTGAATGAAGCAGTATCTGCTTGCCCTCAAACGGGCAGGCGAGGTTATCCGGGTCGCATGCGGCACGCAACATTACTTCCATACTTATATAAACTTAATTGATAAACACGTTGATGTTCGCTCTATTTAACTGCGAATATTTGTGCCTAAGAGTTGGTTTTCACTGCGGAAGCTACAGGCGTTGCGACGTCCACATTGTAAAGTATCAACGGAATTATAAATTGTTATAAAAGAAATGAGCGGCGTGGAAAAAATATAATTGTCCATTGTAATTGTATGATACTAATCTAGGCAACAGTTAAGGTCTGTAGCACAGTAATATATGCCGGTACAAAAATGTTTCATTTTTTTCTTCTTCACTTGTTTATTCTTACAAAATTTCTTGTACCATACCAACAAAGCTATAGACTTATTCTTGAATATAGTTTACAACAGTCGAATGCAGGAGGTTAAGATCGACCGCGTGATCGGAAATACGAATAAGTATGACTTACTAAGAATATTTTTTTTTCAGTTCCCGTAAAAAACATATTATTCGTGGCATGTAACATACGAACTAGGCTTATGACGTCAAGCCTTTGTTGACGTCATATAAGTATACCCTATAGTCTTTTCATTAGTACTAAAGCTAAATATTAATCGAGTTTTATGTCATGTCAATTGATATGCAATTTATTTGCACTGGTTATCTCAACAGACTTGTGAGTAACAAGGTTTACATCAAAGAGATGTGGGACAAAAAACTGGTGCGTTTAATTAAAGATCGTCGTCTTGACGGAGAAAGCACGGTTGCAATGTCCGCGGGAAATAACTTCAACGTATTTTATTATCCAATTCGAGACATTGTACCGTTTTCACTGGGAAGTGTGACTTTATGCACACATAAGTAGTCTCGTCATTTATTTTAAGACTATGTTAAGTACAGTTGCACTGTATAACACATTTGAATTTAAATTACACACCAACTGCTATGTGACAAAGGTATATAATAGGTATAAACCACCACAATCCAGCAGATTAGCAACGTTGCCATAGCAACCACTTAAATTATAATACGAACGGAAAGATATAAATAATTTTAAATAAACTGTACAAAATTCGATGTATGTGATTTGAAATATGTTGCGGTTCTGGATCTCTTCCCCCTCATCCCTTAGCCCCCCCCCCCCTGAAATCTAATATTTTGTTTTACACAGTCACTCCTGTAACGTTCAGAGTTACTAAATATATGACAGCCTCTATAACAGCCTTCTAAGTAACTGGGTGACATCATGCGAGATGCATGTAACTGTTATGTAGGCGTTAAGCAAACACTTGAAAGTCGCGGGTTCCGGTGTTTACGAAACAACCGCTAACCGGGAGTTAACATTATCGTTATCTCTGGTTTTTCATAGAGAAAGAAAGGGACATTACATTTTTATGTAAAACAAAGTAACCCAACATTGTAAGTATTCAGAGATGGGTTAAATGTTCTCGAGATACAATCGCAGCCGTTAGCGGTGTTCCGCTTTCAAAAATTGCCTTTTCCGCAAACCCCGCCTCACAAATTAACGAATAAGGAGAAAAAAACCGGGATACTAGTAGCAATTAGTCCTCTACCTTATCTGATTACTGACTTTTTTCTCGAAATATAATTAAAAACCGCCGGCTATTGGCTATTGTGCCTCGTCGTCCACTCAATACGAACGAAACGTTCAAGCGACTGCAGCTTTTAAGGTGGAACACCGCGGACGGACGCGTTGGTACGCGGTAACAGCATTTATACAAGAACCGATACTATGATATTTGCAATAACAAGAATAATTGTGTAAATAAGGAAATTCGCCACTACATGATACTGTTGAATATTTTTAGCTCGAATTGTTTATGGGCAAGTGTTACTAACTATTTGTTTTAATTATTTTTCAAAGTTTATCCGTCAGAATAAACTTTCAAAAACAAGGAGGAAGTCAATTTTAAAGTGAAAGAAAGGTAAAAAGAACGAATCATTTTTCATATCAACTATTAAATTAATAGTCATAGGTTTATCTTTATGCTTAAATAAAAAAACGACCTTGAAAATAACAGTGATAAAATGGCAAGATAATATGTTAATTATCTATTAAATTATTTGTAATAGATTAAGTTTTTGTAAAACATCGAATAAGCAGGCCTTCCACATTTTAAACGGATGACTTGGCCAAGGGAGTGCTTGGATGCGGGTGGCATAGGACTGGTCATCGTGGCAATTGATAGGGGTACCTAAGCAGGTTTAGCAGTAATCGTAGACTGATGATGCTGATTGTAGAGAAATTTGGTGGAAGATGGTTTAATAAAACCAGTAGAACATTCAAAAGGTCAAAGAAAAGTTTATGATCCCAGGTCTGGTGTGGTATGAAAAAATGCACTTTTGATTTTATCTCAAATTAAAAAAAAAACACTAGAACGTGTTATCTCGTGCGAAGATTGATAAGGCCACTCGGCGTATATCTTTCGAGGCTAAATATGATGCGGAGAGAACATGACAATAGATATCGAATTAACTATACCATAATATAAAATGTCAGTTACTTCGCAATGATATCGATATCTAGAAATAATTGACATGTTAATATGTGCAATAATAAACATCTCGAATTCAATAGAATTGGGTAATTGTAACAAACATATTACGTTCACAATAATTTTAAAACAAAAATCTTTGTGTCACAATTTTAAAAATTGAAAAGTCACAAAATTAATCTATAGACAATAAATGAACTTACCCACTTAGAAATTATAATTTATCTAACCTAAGAATGATTATGGATATTTATGGTAGAAAAATATTATAAAAAATTACTGGAATAAGTAAAAAACAAGCTGTCAAGATGACATATGTTTACTTCAAAATAGAAAGTCTAATAAATCTAAGCATTAAACAACTAAGCATACATCATTATCAGCTCACTGTACGTCCCTACTGAGGGGCTCGGAGCCTACCCTATTATTAGTGGTGACTACGCCATAGTCAACCACGCTGGCCCAGTGCGTGTTGGTTGACTTCACACATATCTTTGAATTTCTACGCCGATATGTACAGGTTGCATCACGATGTTTTCCTTCACCGTAAGAACGTTGAATAATGTACATACGAATTTCAAATATCGAAAAACACATTGGTACATTGTCGGGGATCGAACCTGGATAATGTCGAGTACGGTCCGGTCCGGTAACCGGTTAATAACTGCGCTACAGACACACACAAGTAATCATTACTCTGATGATAAATTTCTGTACATACCGTTGTTATTGAGAGGACTACCTGGGGTGCCCAGGTTCGTGCTTGAAGCATTCTGTAGGAAAGCAGTTTGATGTCGGAGTGTTTCAAGTTCCGCTGGAAATTACAATGTAAAATTTATTACACATTTTACAACATGCTACAAGATGAAATATAGTGCACACTTTGTAACAATCGAGGGAGCAATACATTAAAAAAATAACTTTGAACACAGTTAAACTTACATACTAACTTATGTATTTGACTTTTGAGTAAAAATTAACTTGGTAAGTAAGCTATGCTATCTGTTGGTGCACAGTTTTTTTTTTTAATGGCTCAAATTACTTATTACCAGGGCAACAAATTTAATTCCATCTGTCATTCGGACTTCAATCTCACCTCTACAAAAACCAAAAAGAAAACATCTGAACAAATCTCAAGAACTTTACATAGAAAAATTCAAAGGACATCCAAGGCCTAAATATGAAGATGTTTACACCATTTGTTGCCTAAACACTAGTGCATCCAGAATGTACTCTATCTCTGGGCCAAATTTTAGTAAGGTCTGTTAAGCTGGTTTGGCGTCACCTGCTAACAAACATCCATACATCCATCCCTCTAAATATGATGAGTTATTGCATTTCAAGAAATGGTAAAGAAAAATAAATAATCAATTAAATATGTTGTAATCCAATAAATGATTTATGTGAAGTAAATGGATTACACCTGCATACCTTTCACAAGGCACCAGCTTATTTCTTAATATAAGTTTCGAACCTAGGAAATTTATTTATTTATTATTTTACAACTTTATATTTGCCTAATTAATTCGATTATATAAATGCATATCTATACAGTTGCTATTAAAAAACATATAAATGCTATAAAGCAAACATTGGTAACCTGCAAAAGTAAAATTATTTACCAATGAAAAAAGACCTTTTCTTGTTTTTTGTAATTATATTGTGGTTATTTATCAATCTAAAGTTGCATATACAGATGAGATATATATGATTAATAAACATGTTAATAAATAAAATACATAATAGTAACTATCCTTGAAGTTATTGTGTAGGCATTCATGCATAGTTAATGACTTTTTAAATATTTTTATGGCCATATGATGTAGGAGGTAACAATAACCTTCATAATTCAAGTTTATTTAAATGCATAGATGTTAGTGACTCACATTATTGTATCTAAAAACTAGCATAATGGAAAATGAAGATGTTATTGACTTAATATACTCAATGCTACCAACCCATTTACTTTCATATAAGGATAGCATGTAATGTGTTAAATTAGTGATGAAGCTTTAATAATTAATGAAGGTATGGATTTCTGATCACATAGTTGACAGTTCAAATCCTACCTTCCAACTATTGTTTTAAACATATCCTAATACTAGCAGAGCTGGAATGGCATAAGTTTTAATAAATAAGTCAAACATAAAGTGTAGTTTAAATATTAGATGATTTAAAAACTTGTCAACATACCCCTTGTATCCTGCAAATCCCTATTTAACTTTTCATTGGCCCCTTTCAATGTCGTAATTTGATCAAGGAGACAAGCTAACAATCTACTTCCGACTTCATTCTCTGAGAATTCAGAACTCTCTTCAGACACCGAGTCCACTTCACCGTTAGCTGGTCTCGCTACGTCAGGCAACCCTCTAACACACGGGTCACTGTATCTTCTAGCATTACTTGAGTCTTCTTTAGCGGCATTCAAATCACTCGTAGAATTCGTGTCGCCAATAGAAGTTACAATTGGTGGCAAACTTGTATAGTCTTGGTTATCAGAATTTTTCGGCATGTAGTTATGACTTATCATACTATCTACGTTTTCCATTGGGGCAATAGAAACTTCTTCAGCCTTATCATTCCGTCTTAATCTAGGCCTATGAGTTTGTTCAGAGTGGTGCATGCAACGATATCCAGAATTGTACGCCGGGTGCACATGAGGGTTGTAATACATAGAAGATGTGGGGAGCACTGATGGGTCCGACAAATAACCGTACATATTGTTCCTCAAGACTTCGTGATTGGAGCCAAGTGTATTTCGAACCGGCCAATTTAAATTTGGTGCGATATACGAATCGTACGAGTCCGTATTTGCTGTAGTCTCTTGTATATGCCGCATAGTTTTATCCAACCATTTTGTAAGGTACGAACCCTTGCTATTACGGGATTTTTTTCGTTTTCCTAGGGCTCCTTCAGTCGAAGATGGGACATTGTTCACTTGCTGCGGTGTAGATGTCATTTTAAACTGCACTTAAAAAAACATTCAATTCCTCAAATGAACTTTTAGCAATTTCGCCCAATGATAACGTTTATTTCATTTTAAGAACAATAAAACAGTATCGTTGACCGATCGACTCGGTTGACTTGACTGGCTAACGAACTAAACTAGTGTGGTACATGTTGCGGTAAGTGTTCTAAATGGATTCTTATACCGATTTTTCACATTATTTTGTTAACTAAATTCCTCTTTCATCGTTTTTAACTGAGGATTGCATCAAAAAGTTGTGTTCTCTCAAAATTTATAAATTTTCTAAGCTTGTCTTTGCAAATACTAATCCTTTCTCAACCGCTTTTTTTTATTATGAAAATGAAAACCTCTTAATAGTAAATGTAATCAAACATAAACTCGGCACCAAAACTACTTGGCACATCACTATGCTGGTACACTTTGTAACTGTCATATTTAAAGTCACAGATTAAAGCTCATTAAATTTGATGTTAATTTTTCGTTAATATTACTTAAAATCAAAAATTAAGTAATTTTCTGTCATTATCAGCGTAATAGAATTAGACAGAACTCTGTTGTACTTAGTTTATTTCGTAACTATTTTAGTCTGGAAACGTTGAAATATACGCAAGCGCCATCTACATGTAAACTCATAAACTATTAAAAATATTTTTCTTCATCGATAGATGTCACTACTGTCCAATTTTCAATTTCAACTCGGTCATTCCAAATGAGATTACATTTAGACGTTATTTCAATTTTCTTTATTACAGCAAGTGAAATTTTTACCATTCAAGATTTCCGTCGTCTATAAGATTTTTATAGTATTGTAAAATTAGCTTAGTTCATAGTTACTTGTTGTACTTTAGTTACGAACTGCATCTTTTATAATTTATTTAGCTTATTGAAGGTTAGTGAAATTAAAACAACAATTTCATGACCGAAATTTAATCTCAAAATATATAAAGTATATCTGATTTTGTTTGTATTTACAATTAATGTTTCGATATATATACAATATTATATATCGAAGAAATTAAAATATTAATTTTCATGTATATTGACATAACATTTTATATTTATTAATTTTTTGTAGTTAGTAAACATTCTATGGCACGCCGGCGATTTCCAAAACTCAAATAAAATATTAATAAAGGTCTCCATAGTTTGTTACATTAGAATATATATTTGCTGTAAATTGGCAGTAAGGGAAGTTTCTGTACAGCGACAATAGACCATTTAAAAGTACAAACCAAGATTTTTAATTACAACGAAGTAATACCTACCTACACAACAGTTAGCAAAGTTTCTGAGAAACAATATAGCAAAATTTGATTTTGTGTTCATTTAAAAAGAATAACAGTTTCAACTTATAACTATTATTATCAATTATGTAAAATAATCTATCGAGATTTTATTATAACAAAAAAAAAACAATTGCATTTATAGAAGACGAATTCTTACTAACCGAACTTAATAATTATTGTACTTAAACTGTACGTTAAAAAACCATCAAATTAACTACCTCTTAATAATCAACAAACTGTTTTGACAGATTGCAATCTTGTTTTGACAGAAAGTGACGTGAACCAAAAAATCGAAAACTAGTTGAATCGATTGAACTTAAAAATTGATTAATCGATTATGGAATTTTCGTATAGTTGTAAGAGCATTTTTAATTTTATTTAAATTGTCAAAACGAGTTTGTCCTACCGTGGTATATAGAAAAATATTGCAAAACTGTAGAATAAAGGCAATGGGCGTCGACAATAAGGAAAATCAATATGTTTATTCGAGTGTGAAGGAATTGGTATTATTAAACTGCTTTGGAAATACGATTTGGTTGAATCTTAATTAACACATTTCGATATCAACTTTAAAATGAATTACGGTTAATTGAACAATTGAATTGTACAGTCGAAACTTCGTGTGCAGACAAAATTTTAACTGTCAGTTAAACTGTACAGTTATCAGTTTATATTGTACAGTTCGAATGTTCAGTAAAAACTGGCTTTAAAGGAAATGAGGTAAAAATATAAATTACTAGTACGACTTATTTTCTAAAGAGTATATATTTTTGATCTATGCACGTTGCTGGTCGTATACAAAACGTCATTACAGTGACGTCATCGGTCTGTATTTAAACTGTTGTGTTTACTGTGCTATAAAATAACCAAAAACTGTCGATAAACATATTCTATATAGAAATAAAGTTTCTTAGTATTTTCAAAGTCAACAATAGTATGAAAATGTTTGATTACATTTGCAATATAATTTATATGATCTACGTTCTTAAATTACAACCACGCTTATCTAGTAAAAAGTTAACCTAAATATTGTTTAAATTTCATTCATTCTAAGTCACATCGTTGCTTTATAAGATTCCAACAAAAACTGTAATAAATACAAAATATTATTCTTATATACGATAAAATTCTATTTAATTAATGTTTCAAAAATCTATTACATTGTTCTAACAAAATATGATGTATGTAGGTAGGTAGTTCAGAAACAATTTGCGTGGAATCCTTTGGGACTTTTATTGTTTCTACCCTCATCGACCCTGCATTCAACTGATACCTATTGGAAGTTCCGACTTCATATATTCTCTACAGAAATATTTGTGCAAACATGTCAATATTGTCATTTATTTTAGTGTCAATATGTTTAATGCTTACAACAAAAAATCCATAGCGGTCGGTGAAAACACAGATATCGGATGTACTACCCAAGTTTGACGTCATCGAAGGCCATAAGCAGATCGCTGGTACCTTGCATCATTTCGGAATCTGTCCAGAAATCAGTGGAAGTCAGGGACATGTTGGTATCGAGAAGCATGTCGTTCTGCTGGAGCGGGAACCCGGGGCTGGGTTGCATCTTGTTGTTTAAATACGGGTCGTATCCATGCAGCATGCTAACAGGCGACATGTGCCTGCTATTGGGGCTGTAGCCTTGAGTGAATTTGCCCACTGGTGAAAGCGATTGAGGAGTTGAATACGGACTCATGAGGAGGTCCCTTTGCGCGGGACTCATTGCCGGGCTGGTGTAGTTGGATGTATTTGGGCTGGGAGGGAGGGAGTACATGGGAGAGTTGACGTTAAGAGTGAGAGGAGACATGGCATTGCTGATACGTGTGTTGATCGGCGTGTTCGAGCGTAGCACGTTATCGGAAGACTGTAGGATGTTAATAACGGGGATGGGAATGTTGTTCCTGTTAATCGAACCTAGCTGAGGTAGATTCTGTCCGTTCATCATCTGTTGATAATTCGGAGACATTTTCGGGACGTTCTGTTGATTTTGCTGCATCTGTTGCGGCACATCCTGTAACACATAAAATATTATATTAGTAGAAATAAAAGAAAAAGAAAGATTAAATATTAAAAAAAAACCTTTAAAATATAATCAATCGAAACATATGCACGTTGAAGCACGTAAAGGATATGGAAAGAGTATTAGCTTTGACCCTGACTTTGAATTTTAAATGACAATGACCTTACGTCACCTGTCGGCCAGCAGTCACACGTAACGAGTCAACACACAGAGCTAACTTCATTTAAAATATTAGTTACGATCTAACGCTAATTATTATATTTATTGAATGCAGACTACAACATCGAAAATTGCAATTATCAAATTAACATCCCTGATTCCAACCGCACGGATTTAAAAACTTCGTAGTCTATGTGAAAAGCAGGTGGTGCTCGAGCCGAAAATCGTTGGGGAAATAAGAGCACACAGGCTCCGCTGACCCGGCCATTTAGAAAGAATGGATGATGGTCGCAGCGTAAAACGCGCGTACTTGGGACGGCTAAGTGGTCGACGCCCGGTTGGCCGTCCCAGGTATAGTTGGGTAAACGAGGAATCAAGAGCTGAGAGAGCTGCAAGTCCAGAACTGGGTCACGATGGCGCGGGATCGTGTTAGTTGGAGACTTATTTTCGGAGACCAAGTCACGCTTCGGGTCGCGCCAGTGTAGTAACTAAGTCAATGTGTTCTACAACAATGCTAAATTACAGTGAGATCTGTTTAGTTCTGGAGATACGTAACAACAAACATGCATCCATACAAAATTTAGGTACAACATACTCTTGTGACGTTTAGTCAGTGGAAACCAAAAAAACATCATTCGGACGTTTACATACCAAATTGACATGTAAATTCTCTTCCGAATACTTTGGCTAGCATTTCACAGTCGACTTTATCAAAGCGTCTTACTTTTTTCAATCGTACTATCTCTTAATAAGCATTTCGTGTTAATGAATTCGTAGGCTTAAGGATAAAGGTGCCTATATTTATGTCAGGTTCCCTTGGGGTTGCAGTTAAGGGGATTTTCCGAATTTGGTCAGGATTAGATCTGGAAATGAGGATGTCGATAAGTGTACTATTGCGACTATAATTTAAGACAAACGAAATGCCTGCATTATATTAACTAAACTATAGTACTGTAAGTCATAACATACGTTTGTTTTATATAAATTTTCTTAAATCAAATATATTTTAACCGAATTCAAACAGGAGGAGGTATACAAATTGTCTGTATATTTTATATGTTATCTAATTACCAATTTCTATAGTGGATGTTCAAAAATATTAAATTTAAATTTAACTGTTTTAATATTTGAAAACATCTATACAGCTTTTACTCTGTATACTTGGTAAAAATGCGAAACAACGAATTCTAGAAAAGGGTATCCAATCTCGTCGTGTCCCAAATTGCGCAGTTAGATAGCATTACTTGGGGCGAAGTAATTGACGCTTCCGTTATGTCGGGGCTTCGTTTTAGCGCTCCCGGGGAGACACTTATCGGACTGGGAGAGAACGGACTTATCCGGGCAACGGCATCGCGTAACTGGACTATGTCTACAGTCAAGGATGTTTATTTCATACCCATTTTATTGGAAAGTCATTTGAAGCTCATTGCAATTAAGTTTGAAACCTCTTATAGCAATCTTGCTAAATTATATTTGCAAAGCCCTCTAGACACCTTCGTTTTTAACCGAACAGTCCAACTGTACAGTCAAAACTATGCGTGTAATCAAAACTGACAACTGTACAGTTCAACTGACAGTAAAAACTTAACTACTTACGAAATTTTAAGACAAGTAGAAAAAACACATTCCAAAAGGAATGCTTTTAGACACGTAGTCTCATTTCTTTATGGAAACTACTAAATAGTTTTTGAGTTTCATTGTTTTTTTTTTAATTAACGCTTGACCACGATCCTAGTGATGTGGTCGAAAGATGGTACGCGCTAGTTTAGCAAGTAAATTAATATAACAATTTTACATATATTAGATTCATTGGGGAGGGGGGAGCTCCTCTGAACGTCTCGCGAGACTCCTGAATTCTCTCAACAATTAAATACACGACTAGTCGGTTGGCACATGTTTGCATACAATTTAAAATTATTACTGACATCACAATTTTCCTTATTCTGTACAAAGTAAATATAATACTCAACTTGTTTATATTTTAGTGTTTGCTTTTTGCTAGTATTCAATGTTGCATAATAAATGATATAACAGAAGGTCAACGACCTATTAAGGAATCAAATCGTATGATTGTTGCTAACATAAAACTAGATTTTTTTTTTTAGTTTTATTATAACTCTAAATAAAGTATGTATGAAAAAAAAAACTTTTTTTTTACATAGTTTTTTCAATTGTCATTTTAGTTGTAAATTGTTTATGACTTGACTATCTGCCGCTTGCTGCTTTATCCGCGTGGAGTTAAGAAAAGACTTAATTAGTAGCCAATATGATAGTCCAGGCTATGTTCTTCTTGTACAAAAAAAATTACGTTCAGATCCGTTGATCTCTTCTGGAGGTATATTCTAACAAACATTTATCTAATTTCTGTGTTTATAATAGTACAATAAGATCAACTATTACTCGTGAAATACTGACAATAGTATTTAATATCGTTGTCTCTTATCTTCCAAAGAAGACTACGTTATTCAAGACTTAACGCAGTGGAAGTCCACGTTTTAAAGCTAATACTCTTTGGAAGTGAAGGATTAGGAAGGGTTAAATGAAATCAACGTGCATATGTTTCATTTTTTTTTATAGTTTCGTTTTTAATGTTCGATAGTTTGTTTGTTTTTTTTTTTTTCAAAAAAATCGATTATTCCATATATTTTTCGACAAAAATATTTTTTTTTTTTCTAATTAAACATCGTTCCATAAACTTTACAAGTAGTGAACAACGATGCAAAATTTATCACTACACATATATATTTGTTTTTTTTTTAAATAAATATTAGTTAAAATTTATATTTATATATAAATGGCCGAATACATAAGTCTACATAATGTGATAGCTGCTGTACACAACAAAAGTTAATAAAGGTATTCGAAACATTTTTAAATTCTAGACTTTTTAATTTAATTGATAGTAAATATTCCATTTGACAACAAAACTAAGTATATATAAAACAATATGTATTTGGCAGTGAAGACACTGTAAACTGCATTAAAACCTCCCACAGAGCTAACTTACTCTATAGACTTCAATAATAAAACCTCATACTCTTTAAGTTGCAGAATAGACAACTCAATATAACTAACATTAAACATAGACAATTCTATCCATAAATAACTCCTAACAATAAATAAACAGAGCTCGTTATCGCTAAAAGTAAAAAATATCCCTACGCAACTACCAACACAAGACGGAGCGCGGCAAAATATCATTCGCCTGAAACGACTAAGTTAACCTATAAAAAGATTCAACTGTCCATCACATAACCACGACGATATGCTTACAATAAACTTAAGCACTAGAACGAAATACGAATTGTTCCAATAGGGTACGTAGACCTCGACCTTGCCCTTTCAGCCCTTAGAACTTTTCTCTTCGGCAATCTACAGAAAGTATTTTGGAAAGGTTTCTGTAACACTAACAGACTTTAGAAAGAATTCTACATAAAAATCGTTCTGAATCGAATGATAGACACTGTAATGTTGATATGGGTGATTGATATCACAACATTGGAAATAAATTTCATTATGTTAATTCGTATTTTCCGGATATAACTCGCGAGCCACCGGCCGACATAAGGATATACGAATCCGTACACTGGACGTCTATTATCACAGTTTATGAATGAACCACGGTCACGACTCAAGCCTTGGCCTTGGTGCGCGGCCGGCACTGCACCGTGCAGATGTAGCCGGCGTCCACGTCACAGCCGCTCACCAGGAGGTTCATGAGGACGCTTGACGACTGCGATTGCGTCCGCGGCGCCTCCGCCGGGGACGGGCTGCGCTTGACGCGCTTTGCGATCGGCTCTTCCTCCTGCTTCAACACCCTCTTGACTCCCGTGTCCCATGATGATATACTCCTGTTTGGAATTAGACCTGGAAAGACATATTGAATGTAGTAATGTTTGGGAAAAAATGTTTCATGTGAGTGACTTGTCTTAAAGTTATACCTTGGTCTGAGTAAATATTTGTAATAAGGTCCTGTGGCGGAGGTCCTGTAGGAGCAGCGGCAAGCAGGCGCTGTAACGCTGGCGCACTCGACACACCCTGCGTCTCTGAGGGCTGGGGCCTCGCGAGGCTGACGTTGTCGGGCAGCGCGCCCCACATGACTGCCGACTCCAGAACCGGCAACTCATCGCTTGTGGGAATGAATGGGGAGTTTCCATCCTCGATGTCATTGTCTGATCGGCCGTTGTCGAACGCATCTAGCGTCAATTCTGTTAATAGGGAAGACTGTTCGCATGACGATTCAGTTTCCTGCAATGGAAATATACTGGGTAATCGTTTGTGTGGATACATTAAGAACATTAATAGACACGGAATATACGAAGGTTACCTGAGGATCAGGCGAAGATAACAACGAGTCGGCGGTGAGCGAGTCGACTGGCGATCCGGTCGCCAAATCGTCGCCCAGTAAGCTACAATAGTTGTCACTCAAAATGAAATCTTCGAACATATCAAAGGGGCTATTCTCCAGAGGGATACAAGCGTCTCCGGCAGTGGGCGCCAAGTGTGTCAGGTCCTCAGGCTCGTCCTTAAGCACTGCAAAAATCGAGTTTTAGTAGATTGATAGTTTTAGCTGAGAACGAACACAATAAAGCAAGCAACAGATACCTAAGCTGTGGAAGTTGTTGTGCCACTCACTTGTAAGTCCTTCGTCTTGGGAGAACATGAGAAAGCCTTTGTTCATTTCTTTCTTTCGCGGAGCGAATATCAATTCTGTGACGGGTATCGGTCGCTCTTCCTCCGGGAGCACGGCGGCTACTATGGCGCCGTTGCCTGCCTCTGTCGCCGGGTGGCAGATCGGGACCGGCGCTGCCTTCTGTGGCTTTGGGACCACGATGGGCTTTAAGTCAGCATGCTGCACTTGGTGTGCAGCAAACACCTCATCTCTGCACTCGATACCGCTGAGAACAAAAGGAAATCACATGCCAACATTTTTCTAATTATTAAGTCTACCGCTATTAGATGACAAAAATCTTCTGATCTCAACATCTTCTAATTGATTGGCTTAAACTTTAGTTTCTAGTAGCGTAATTCTTAACATTCAATCAAGTTTTGTATTAATTCTGCCAATAAACATCTACTGTGCAGTATAGTGTTCCGGTAACTTGTAAAGCGAACGTGTCTACATAGATTTATCATTAAGCCACGAGTTACTGAGCGAACTGTTACTGAAGATGATAATGAAACTGGTCACAAGTGAAGAGTGCAGCATTAAGTGCTAATCGTATTCGCGAGCGTGCGCCTCGGTGTGTCAATACGACATGTGAGTACATACAATGTATGGGCGGCACCGTGCGAGATGTATTGCAATTGCGAACAATCAGCCAACAATACTCAAGGCCGGTGTTTAAACGAGTTCACGCCTAGCCTGGTACTGAGTACACGTAACTAGACAACATTAAACTATTGTATATCAAAAACGTTAAACGCAGAATAAGGAACGTAACGAAGCAAAATATGCAACAAAATACAGATAGCAATTATCCGACAGTAAATTACTGAGATTAATTAATAAAATGTCAGGCAAGATAACCCGCAAGCGGTCCCACAGGAAACGTTTGCGTCAGTGATCTTTAATCGAAATCATTAAATCTCTTTGCGATTTGATAAGGGCATGTTATTGAGTTCCTAAGGTTCACGGCGCATTTAACCTTACAGATTAAAATAGACTCGACGAATGGAAATTTCTTACGTTACTATAAAACACAAAATCACATACACTTTATACTGCGACATTTATTTTCCAACATAATTATTATAGTAAAGTGTTCGTTTAATCAAATTAAACACGATAACATCGTAACAAATCACCACTTGAACGTCTGATCGCAGGCTCTCTGTTTGTAAGAGTGACGCAACAAAAACAAATCCATCGGCACAACAGATCCATGCTTATAGCGGAGTCTGTTCCGCTGCAATAGTGCATCCGAGAGGGATCGATCAGAGAGGGATGGTATAACAGGAATAGCCTTACATCGAGAGGGATAAACGTAGGAACGTAGTACGGCCTCGGTGGCGACCTTGCTAGCCCCCATCCCCCGACGTCTCTCGTTTTCGTCGGCCATTCACAAGAGGGCGCGGCTGCGCGCGCAGCAACAACAACGGTGGGGTGGGTATCGATTGTCCGAGATTTTGATGCGAAGTTCTTAACAAACATTGTCTACGTCGCAGTCACAACGCAAATGCATCTACCTACGTCATGAGCGGAAGTGAAAGTTAAAAAGTATGAATTAAAACACGCAATATCTAGATTTCTTCAATCTACGAGATAATTTGTTTAAAAGGTTTTGCCATAGTTTCATATGTGGGAATTTAAAAGGGTAATTTATTTTGGATTGTCGTAAATATAGAGATAATTGACTGTGTGAGGCACAGAGCAGCTGTTAGCGGCCTTGGCCGTGAAACTCAGCAGCGAGTAACGCAATTCAACAATTACACTTGAACACGGTCGAGGACGTATGACGTCACATCGTGCCATAGTCAAGACGTTACGTTAAAGCTTTTTTCCATAACCGGATTTTAGCAGAAAATTAAATTGCACTGTCGTAACTCATGATTTACATATTAACATCTTCGTGCTAGGAAAGTAAAACATTTTATTCACATTTATCCTTATTCAATCTGCACTAAGTTTATAAGGACCTATTTATTTTTTTACATGAAATTAAAAACTACTGAACAGATTTTAAAAATTCCTTTACTATTACTGAGAATTCATTAGTACCCTTAGCTATTTAACGTTATGAATATTTTAAAATAACTCTCGTAATCAACCTCCTTTTTTTACGTCATAAAAACGTATGTTACATTCATAATTAAACGACAATTTACAGAAGAGATTACTGTTTGAATACATTTTATAGGAAAGAATTGTTGCATTTTTATTCTCCATTGAAACCGGTTATAATCGATATAGAATTGAAAAACACTTATTGAATAAAGAAAACAAATAAAAACTCATATTTTCCATTATAAAACGACTACTGATTTTGTTAACACCAATGAATTGATTGTGGGAAGTTATTTTTTTTTAATAAATGTTTTGCAACCTTATATATACCGTACGCACTTTGATATACTAATTAATTACCTTACACTTACTGACGTCAGTAATTAAGACATAGATGTTTATGCAGTAAACGTATGTATTAAAACCAGTGGTCGCCAAACCGCGGACCCTAAGTCGTACTGGTTTGAAAATACCGTCGAGGACAGACTGTTCCGTCGCATTTGACCCTTGGATAGATAGTGTGAGGACCACTGATTTAAACGACATTACATAGATTAAAATTTGGTGCAAGACATACGGTAGACTATCGTACGATAAACATTAAACTATTCAAGGGCGATGCTGATAAGATTTCTGCACATAACATATTTGTGTTTCATCATAACACTGTAAAGATTTATCGCGTAGCCATTGCGCCAATTTAGAATTAGGTACATGTCCGTGCATTTATCTTTCGATGATATGTAAATGACTTAGAAGTTACATATTGTATTTACCTACCTTTTTATAAAAAAAAATGAATACTATTAATTTGAACAATTGAGTTAATATTAAAGTTACCAAGTTAATCTAAATTACCTATGTAACATAAAAAAAAAACAATCGTATTTCGCGAACGTGATGAATTTGCGTTGCCTAAAACGAAAGATTTTTTTTTTAATTTACGTCTGTTCGCAAATACGCGTTCATTCCGGGTAATTTCCGAAATGATGGACCGATTATGACAGGAACTTTAATGGAAGGTAGCTGATATACGCGGGAGTAACTTGTTTTTTTTTTTTAATTCCACACTGACGTTGGCGCGAGCAACAACCAATTTAAAATAATGATTATTGCCACAACTTACTACTTAATAAATTCTTCATCAATAATAATTTTAATCTATCTATTTTTAATGATACGACGAGTCACAGAGTGTCACAAACTGTTTTTTTCTATCACAAGATAGTCAGTAGTTATTGGTAGTAATCGATCAAGACCTGTTTACATATACAATTGGTAATCGATGCATTAATGTGGGCAATTTATGAATACGCGGCGCGGGAGTCAAGGCCGGCACAGCGTCGAATTATATAACCAGCTGAAGGCGGCGGGGGGCGCATCCGCTAATTTTAGCGGCTCTCGAAAATAAGACAATCGCAGCGAGCAGTCGCGCTCTCAAAACGCATCCCACAGTCACCCGTTGCACAATTACGTAAATAATAATTATTATACCACGATTGCATTACAATAACAACGATCACGCTAAACGAAGACACTAACAAGCGATGACGCTGATACCTTTGAACGAAGTGTTATATAGCGGTTTTTAGTCACCACGTACTCGATACGAATGAATATCCGAACTATATAAACAGTATAAGCACTTTATATTAATTAATACGAGGCGTGCGGCCGCTACCGGCGCTTGTAAGCAGACACATTCACTTGCACTGTACACTGTCCACGAGCACTGATTCTTACCATCGTGGGGTACTTCGCTGTGTATATGGTGTGGTCAAGTTTCGGCTAAACAGCTGATCGTGATCGCGAGTTTCGTTAGTGAGAGCGATGCGTGCGTCCGCTGCGGCGTCCGTGCAGGGAATGATACGTCGCGACGGCGGCGCACTCACGCCGACTGTAGTGACGTGACGCGCCGAGCGCATAGTATACATGGCGCGGAGTAAAAGATAATTTTTTTTCTATGGTTCGCTCCGTTCATTCGACAGGCACGCGGCGCCTCGATAAGAGTTCGCGGCTCGCAGCGCCGGTGTCTATCTCGATCACGGTCAGGTTAATGAGACATCACTAGCCCGCGTGTGATACTCACACTACTCTTGTTGCTACGCATCGATAGCGTTTATGGTTATTGGACATTAATAAAAATAATAATCGAGCATATCAATGAGACGATACGAGTCACCGCTTGGTTTATTTTCGCGACGCTCAACACTCGACATTCTACTTTCGCAGAAGCAAATGAACCAACAGTTGCGACATGATAACAACATTAGCCGAATTCAATGCCAAAGGACATATTCCAATAAACATACGTCAACAATTTCACATTTATAAGGCTGTAATCGCACTACTTTGAAAACAAAATGTTTGTATGGTCAAATTAAACATTTTGTTGACATCTCATTTCTTTAAAAATTTCTATAACACTTTCAACAATTCTATAACACATTTCCGATAGTATTTAATGACATACAAATAGAACGTTAGCGATAAGCACTGCAACATACATAATCATAGTGTAATTTAAAAATCCATTATTTATTTGCACGAACGGTACAGAACAATCGATACATCAATCACGACGGGTCAGTCTTGGCGCAATCAATATGAGCATCCACAATATGCCACTCCGCGGAAGTAGTTAGTAGTCCTTACTTAACAACTAAGAAACATAACTTCCAATTTTAATTCGGCTAAAAGAGAGAATAGAAGGAGGGAGTAGGGCAGTAGTTTTTTTATTCCAAAGAAAATGCTTATCATCGTATCGAATTTATTTATAAAAACTGACTTGTAATTTTAGAGTTATCTAGACGAATCTATAAGCATTATAAGCAGTTTTTTTTTTCGAAAAAAAAAACGTATTTCCTTGATATAATCTGATAAAGAAAAAATGCTCACAATTCATCTTAGTTGTAATGCCGACATCGGATACGTTGGTACGAAGGCGCTTTGCTCCACAATTTAGCCGCGTAACCCAACACCGGCCCTTAATAGACTCCAGCTACCGCCGCACTGGATTACGAATGGCATTATAAATTGCTTTTGAATTGTTCACGAAGTAAATACTAATTTTTATTACATCAAAAAAAAAACTACTAAACATTAGTAAGCATTTTTCCAATTCGTCGTAAGATGCTAATCACATCACTAAGTCAACGAAAAAAACTAATTTGTTCAAACACGTTAGTGAAAGAATTATTTACTTATAAGATTTATTATTTTATTAAAATAACACAATTTTTATTATTCACCATAACTTAAGTTTGCAGTAAAAAAAAAACGAGAATTTTATAAAAATACTCACTGAGAAAAAATACACGATGTATATAAAAAAAGCACTTCTTCTAGTATTAAAAATTACACATTTTATGCAATTATAAAAATATGATAATAGAATATAATAATTAAAAGATAACTGAAATGTTTAACACAGCCTTTATTCCCCCGCTATTGAAACTACAATGCTAGCACAAGTCTCGCTGAGGCTCAATTTAAAACGGTTGCACAAGTTTTACGTATTATTTATGATGTAATAACTAAAAAAAAGAGTATTAAAAAAAGTTAACATTTTCTATTATAACAATTATTAATTAAAATAAATGAAAAAAGGAATAAAAATATGCGCATTTTATTTCTTTTCGCCGTATTGCATCATGCTCTGTAGCTTCTATAGCGATGAAAAACTAAACGTTCGTATGTTTTAAAACACCTGTAAAAAAATTCTATATTGGAAGTAAAATTCACAATTGTACTTATTTAATTCGGCTGTCTCTCTGTGCTAGGAAAAGCTGTGTTACAGGAGACAAGGCTTTCTCTCACATATATCTCGCATCTGTGGTTTTTCTAGTATTGCTTTTTCTAGTATTACTTTCCATGGCCGTCGATGATCACTTTTTTGATACGGACACGCGTTCGCCCCCTTCTCGTATAAAAAAAAAAACATTCTGCGCTCTCATGTATGCGTGTGGACGCGTGTCCGCATGTCCATGTACGTTGTCGTTATTTTTTTTTTATAGGACACCTATAGTATAATAAATTTGTTATTAAACCAATAAAAGTTGTACTTCATATGATTAGCAAAAGTTTTTAATAGACTAACAATGAAAATGGCACGAGTGGAGAGGGCAAAGCTATTGATAAAAAACGAGAACCTTTTTTAGTACGTACATTAATGTTTCAGCGGAATATTCCATTAGCTTAAATTATCTCTTCTCTATTTATTTAATCAAATACACGCTTGAAGAGACTGATATCGCAGTGCAAAAAAGACGAAGTTGTGTTTTATTTCTCAGTACTATTTTATTACAAATTTATCTACGGATTAAAAGAATGAAGTCAAAAGAACGCTCTCAATATATATGACTTTACATTCTAAGCTTCTATGCCTTGGTAAATTGTTCGTCAGCCAATAAGGCGTTTACTTGCGACCAGTAAAACCGGTGTGTATAGCGTGATCCATCGTGTGACCGGGTGAGAGTATGAAAGCTCGAGGCGCCATTTTGTCTCGTGAAGTCGACGGCTAAATGGCACTGTTTAATAATGACTACTATAGCTACGAATATAAATGATTTATAATGCTTTTATATTTTAAACTATTTCTTTATAGAGATAAACAAGCAATGGGTGTCCTAATGCTATGAGATGACTCCTACGGACATTTACAACGAGGTTCCGGACTCAAAAATATTATTCTGCAGATAAAAAATGATACATCAAATAAAGTATCGAAAATTCTTTAGTTCAGGGAGCTCGATAGTGTCGTAGTCTCTGCCAAATCGACTGCGACCTGTACCTTTATTTGTTTCTCGGACGAAGTCGCAAAATATTTTATAAGTAATTTTGCTCGAGTTCATGATTATTTTGAGACTATTCAAAACAATCGTCAAGTAAAACAGATACGTCGATTCCAGGTCAGACGCTTGCGAAATGTAAGATGCGGCTCGCGCGCTGCAAATCATTATGCAATTAGGGCCGCATGTACTCGGGTCGTCGACCGCACCCACACCCCCGATTTACTTGTTATATTTTGTAGTCACGTGCGAAGTTACATCAACGTACTTATAAACTTTAAATAACTTTGGCATAAACATGATAAAGCAATAAGTGATGCAATTTATGCAATGGCTTGTATTTTTTTAAACTCTATGGAACAACCTGCCACTTTCATAGAAACCCTAAGTGTATCTCTTTATATATCGTACCTAAGAGGACTCCTTACTAACTAGTTACTCTAAGTCTCACAGATTTGTTTGTTGGTCACTTAACAAGTCTCTAAGTGTAAATTTATTATAGCAAATCTACACTATACATGATTAATCTTTATACGACACAAGTTAGATTTAAAATGTCATCATAGTCAGCAAATATTACAGCCTAATCATGGGCTGACCTCGAAATATAAAACCTGCATAGTACGTAGGAACAGCGAGCGGCAACGGCCTTTTAGTTATTTATTCAATTCATTAACCAGCCTGGATTAAACTCATTAAAATAATAAGGCACTATAAATACATTACGTGATAACATTTAAAGACATTCAAGCAATATTTTGCAATTTAATTAATACAATAAAAATTATTAGTAAAATTAGTATAAGTAATGTGATGAGAGATCGGCGTAAATAAATAACTGGTGAAGTTCCTAGAATGAATATCACTGATAAGGTCTACGAGTGTGAAACGCTTTCTCAAGGACTGACGACTTATAGTGGACAGCGGGAAGTCATTGGAAGGCATTGGAGAAGGCCTATGTCCAACAAAGACAACAAAGACTGACGATGATGTATAGGTCAACTTTCAGTACACAATAGATTTTAAGTGTTTATATCACTATTTATTCATATACGATTCGAATAAGCCTCAATTAATACATTTAAACATTCTCGCTGTACGAGCTAACATCGAACACATGACAGTTCGTGTACGTGACGTTCCACCAGTAAACCAGCGCCTTACATCATCTCTGACAAATCATTCCTCGCTTTACCGAGCCCTATTTAAAACGATATCGTCATTCCGGGTAATTCGGAACTGAATACGTGAATTTTTATGCGTTTAATGTAGATTAATAAATTTAGAATGGGATATATTTTTATTTAAAGATTGCTTCTTATTTTAAACAACGGAACATGTTACGTCAGAGTCGTCGGTCGTATAACAATGCGATGTAATTTTAGTTCAGAATTGTAATGTCAAAATGTAGTTCTGTCAATGGAAATTTTGACTAAAGTAAATTTTATCATAATGATATTAGGCATTGTAAAATTAATGAGCATATAAAACTAGTTTATATTTGAACATATTCAATTTGGTTAATGACATTTTAACATTAAATTTTTATTCAACTGTATTGGTAGTAAATGTGCAAAATTGCATTTCGTAATTCCATTGTTTGAATCAAGGCCTCATTACTGACACTGTATATAAATTCAGTTCGCCGAATCTGCAAATTTGATCGTCAAAGCGATTTTTATGTCTCATATTAAATCACTGCTTTTAGCAAACGATATATAATGTTTTTTTTTGGTATTGTTAAATAACAAGTTTATAGGTATTTTCAACTATTAAAAAATCTCCTTTCTATCTCTACACTAGTAAAGAAAAGGAAGAGGAAGAGAATTGAAAGGGGATGCGATAGGCTAAAAAAACATTTACACTTTGTTTATTAATTTCTCCGTCTTATAGATTTTCGTCATTATTACGTTGTATAGGCGATGTATTCATGTCGTTCAATTTGTGACTTATGGCCCGCAATTTGGTTGAAATTCAACAAAAATTCATAATCATAATTCAATAGAATAGATCTACGAACTTATACATATTATCTGTGTCAAATTTCAAGTTCATCCGTGACCGTAATTTCCCTACGAAAATTGTGTAGTCTTTTCTACAAAAGACTACACAATTTTCGCATAATGTATCTTATTGTTGACTATCAAAATGGGTAAAATAGTAAGTAGAGGAAAATTTGAGTCAGTAGTTATATTTGTATACCGGTGGTTACGTGACTGTGTGCACGCAGGTGTTGAATTCGACGAACGGCAAGCTTCATATTTGTCGATTCAAAAGGCTTGCAACGGTAAAATATTGAAAGGTCTGACTGGTAATCAGATCGGCGTGTGACAAAAAGGCATTCTGACTCATACAATTTAGTAGCGTCATGTTAACTACCCTTATCTATCTTAGAATTATCGAGAATAGTCGAGTTCATAGAGCCACGGCGTTTTTTTTTATGAATAAAATAAAACAGAAAAATTGTGAACCTGCTACTGTTTGATGACGAACGTAATATTTTCACATGTGTTTGTGAAACAGACTTTAATAGAAAAGTTCTAATATAAACTTTTAAAATTAAATTGATATAAAAATATTCCATACGTGAAAGATTAATATGATACAATATCAAACGATAAAAGAGTCAATGAACTTGAAGTGTATCTCTTCTGATTATTTAAAGTCGAACGTCGTAACAGTAGGTTAATATTTTATTAATGAACGTTGAATTTAATTCAAAAATAATTATTAACCAAGAGTTAAATAGCTTGAACAACTGTTATGCGTTTATCACCTCACTTTCTTTCGAAATTATATAATTACTCTTTTAAACAATAAGGGGTAAATAGCAATAACAATACATTATTATTTATCATTATTTAATAGTTGTTTGATTATATTAAGGCTTGCTCTCAAACATACAACATTAGAACTACTTACGTGTTCAAAAAACGACAATGTTTACAAATTGAATAGGTGTCAAGCATAGTCGATATCCAAATATGATTTCTAAGAGTACGACGTCCAATATTATAAAAGAAAAATCATCGGTACAGTTCGTGACTAGTAATATATTAAGAGGAGCGATCACGTAACAAATTCCCAAGGTCCCGAGCGCGTGGGCTTGGCCATATTGGACACAATTGACGTCAGAGACATTGCCCTCTTCCCGGCACAACAACAACATCCAACTTGTTTGCAAAGATCATAAGTAACAGGAAACTGGTACGGTACGATACTGATAATATACGGAAAGTACTACGTAACAAATAACAGATTAACTACCGTATTAAGAACGGTTTAGTGTTCGCTAAGGGCGTCAACCAGCGTATTAGTATGACTTATTCCCCGCCGAGGGGCTCGGAGCCTACCCTATTATTAGGGGTGACTAGGCCATAGTCAACCACTCTGGCCCGGTGCGTGTTGGTTGACTTCACATATATCTTTGAATTTCGTCGCCGATATATGCAGCATCACGATGTTTTCCTTCACCGTAAGAGGGGAAAGAGTACGTCAATTGATAATTTATATGTTTTTTAATTATCATCGCGATGTTGGCACCGTGCCCGTTCAATAGATGCATCAGGAACATTGTATGGATGTTTATTCCTATAATTTGAGATGCCTCCGGCGTCCTTCGACTTAGGATCGACATATCTGCACGTTTATGCTGGAGGGCAACTGTTGCGGACGCAGAGCCACTTCGAAAGGAATGTGGCTAAAGTATTACTTAACTGCTAACATTTGACCGTGACTCCGTGTGTGCGGGATTAAGAAAAAACTATATTTTTTTTTAATTTACTTTAAAAAAATTATAACCGATACGTAATAACAAAGATTGATCTATACTTTCGCATTTAAAATATTATTGGATGTATTTTCAATAATACTACGTCATATTAGACCTTTGAAATTACTAAAGTACGTCTAAAAATTCTTAATTTAAATATTTGAGAACGTTACTTATTAAAAGAAAAGTTAAAGAAGACGAGAATAGACTTCTTTTTTTAATTTAAAAGCTAAAATAGAATAATTTGAGTTCTAAATTTAAAAAAAAAGAAATGTAACTATTTTAAATAACGAATTAAAATGTTTTGACTCTTTATTTCTTTTTAATATCTGACTGGCTGGTGAGAAACCGACTTCAGTGCGAGTTGTATCTCGTTATAAAAACACTTTTTTTTTAATGTTACGGGCAATAAATATAATCGAAGTAACGTCTTCAAAGTTTACGAACGAATATTAATAACAGGGTTTGAGGATCTGCCAATCCGCGCCCGAGGATACGTTCTTATGTCGTCATTTTTTTAAACGATAATCCACTAACGACCTAAGGTATCGTACATGGAAAAGAACAGTGCAAAATAATTGGCAGTTTGATGAGCTTTAAGTGTAAACCTTCATTACTTTGAAAGGCAAAAGAAAAAGTTCGTACCTCTTTCAATATTATAGCTTCAATGAAATAAAATGTATCCATCAAGAAATAAACATTTCGTATCGTTAAAAATAACGCAGAACGGACAGGCGATGGTGCCACAGAGTCCTGGAATGGCGGCTACGGACAGTTCGACGCAGTGTGGGTAGGCCTCCCGCAAGATGGACCGATGATCTGGTTAAGTTTGCGGGAGCATCCTGGATGAGGGCGGCCGAGGACCGTTCGTCGTGGCGATCTTAGGGGGTGGCCTACACTCAGCACTGGGTGACATGTGGCTGATATGATGATGATGATGACGTAATATACTATATTAATGTCAATAGAGACCTAACTTACTAATACACTCATAAGCAATAAATTCAGGTCACTTTAAAAGACCCATAATTGTAGAATGAATACATCTAGAACTAAGAATGCTAGCTTTATAAAATAAACGGTGTTTAATTGACAATACAATACCCTTTAAGTTGAGGTATTTTTTTTCTAATCTGTTTTCAAGTGGGTCTATAAACCATAATAATAGTGATCATATTGTTGGACAAAAAAGTTAGGTTTCCTAGTTGAGTAACGCGAGATCAGCAGTTTTTTTCTTTATGTAATTTTTAATGTATAAAATATTGTGACCTATATAAGTTATTATTTTAAAATAAGGGATATTATATTGTCTCTTAAACACCGTTTATTTATTAAGTTAGCATTTTTACTTTCTAAGATTTTTAGGTTTCTTTAAGCCTTTAGGTGACCCGTATTCTTTGCTTTTGACTATATTTTATATAGTATTTCCAGAATAGCTAAACTGATCTGGCTGAAATTAGGCAAAGACGTGGAACGTAATCTAGACTACTAGTTAAGTTTTTCTTTCATTCCTTGCGGTCGGAGTCACAGGCGACAGCTAGGCTTGATAGACGGCATTATAAAATATGTTAATAAAAATCGCCTAATGAGTTACTAGGTTTAGAAGCCATGAATAATCTAGACATTTAAGTAAATACTAATTAATTATGTTTTTTTTTTAATGTTAGTAGATATTTTTTAATTTACTAATATTTATTGTAGCCATTCCTGATAAGCTTGTGTTAGGATATAGCTCACTACAATAGTCGAATGGTGGAATTCGAACCTACAACCGCTGGACCGGTATTCAGTATTCTTAACCGTTAATATTTTTTAAATTGCCTCTGGTGGTTATCGATTCCAACATAAGTCGCGTAATATTGATATACCTTTAAGATGATTTCGTAAAAAGTGTTCGAAGTTTGAAATTTACTTTTAATTTAATTGTCTCACTAAAGTTTAAATAATTCGAAAATTATAATACTGACCATTGTAATCATAATGTTCATTATGTTGTTAATAATTATAAAAAATAACCTCACAATCGTACCAAGATATTCAGTGTTCGGTACACTTCATTTTAATTCACCGCCTGGTTAATTTCAAATTGTAAATACGGTAATTTGGACGTCGACTGGTTGCCACAATACCGCAATACGCGAACTCCTTTGAAACCGAAGTAGCCGCCGGCGCTAAAGTACAGCCCGATGCAAGTCACAATCGCCGACAAACAATATAGGTGACGATGATTATTCTGAACCGTGTGACAGCCTGATTTTATTCCGGTACCAACAAGGTCGCTCGGCATATGCATATTTAGCAGCTCTTTGAAACATCATTTGGTGACACTGAATGGATGGACGACAAGCTGTTGATGAAGTTTAAATATATAATTATAGAGTCCATAAACTTAAGTATATAACAAGGTGGTTTGCTAATTATATAGTGAGAAGTGGTTATCGAATCTTTGGATTTTTACGACGATTTTCAGCCGAGGATAAAACTTACTTCCTACTAATTATATACATGATTACTAAAGCCAAAGTTTATATAGATGTAATGATGTTTGTTGGCAGGTAAATTTAGAGGAAATTGCAGGGAAATGTTGTCATCTGTAAATTAATTAAAATTTGGTACTTTCTCTGTTTAATCTGGACAGCGCCGCGCTGGAACGGATTATCAGGAACCCCAAGAATTGTAAACGGCAGCAGCGACTAGCGGTTGAGTATGAACCCTGGGGTTTTTTTTATCAACCGGTAAAAATTAATATTTTTTTCTGTAAAATGCAAATTCACTCATTGATAATACACAAAATTTCTCGCGTCTTGTTATAATAAATTAAGAATTAATATACATTATGTGTATTAAACATTCGTACCTAATCTATATTTAATGAAAGAGCTTACGTTTTCTCTTACTCGTGATTTTTTTTTTTATATTCGAGAAGGGGGCAAACGAGCGGCGAGATCACAAGAGCGGTCATCGACGCCCATGGACACCTGCAATACTAGAGGAACTACAGGTGCGTTGTGTTGTGTTGGTGTTGTTGATGTTTCCCTGAAGTAAAGTTAAATCTTCAGTTTACATTGAACAGTCTGCTCAGTTAGCGTCTAGGCAAAACTGAAAACTGTACGATTTAACAATGAAAATGTCTACAAACGTAAGCTTTATATTCGTTTGCTATTACAAAAATGGAAGTGTGTTACCGGCTTAAGTAATCTGACCTCATAGTGTTTAATACTGACGTACCCATCGTAATAAATTGTTATAGGATAGATGTATTTTGCCGTGTATATAAACAAAAAGAATTTGTAGTACATCATTTATAATGTATTTGTATGGTACTGTATGGTTTTATTAGCGCCTATAATATTTTCCGAATTATTTATACAACGAGCATTTCTTTTATTGTCCATTAAATATTTTTTTTATGGGAGTATTCTGTTGTGTATATATACTCTATAATGATTTCAGACGTGCGTTTAAATCATTCGATTGCAGCGAGTTCTGTACAAATGTCAACTTAGTATTACATTATTGATATTACTGGTTGAAATCAATATTCGACTTTTGCTATCACCAGTGACACCGTCGGCGCGAAATTAAGAAAAAAAAACATCTAATACCCTATGTCTTCTAGCAGACTATGTCGTATCTATGACACATTTTTTTTACATATTCCCGCTAGATCCGTTTAGTTGTTCTGGTGATATGAAATTACTAACATTCTTCGGAATTACCGCATTTATAATATTAATATATTGTAGCTAAATAGTGTATTAAAGGAAATCCTCCAGTCCTGTTACTATTGGAGGAAATTTCGTCAATGGATGAACGTCAAATTGGACGCGGTTAAAGTTGTGTGAAGAAGACGTAAGAATTGCATTAAGCTGAATTTATTTTAAAATAAAAAAAAATCTTTTACTAAAATCAAATTTCAAATAATCGACAGCCAGTTGTACATTTAAGACAGCTATGAAATTTACCATTAAGAAATTCAAAGTACCTAGACCATAGTCAACCATGCCGTCCTAAATGCAGTTTGACTTCACACTTGTTTGAATTTCTTAACCGATACAGGTTGCATCACCATTTCCGGCACCGTAAGAACGTCGGGTAAATGTAGGTTGTTACATATGAAATTCAAAAATAACTATCATGTCATATATAGTTAATTATAATTTTGCCCTCTCGCCCTAAATTCTAACATTTAGATTTTAAAATATTGTAAATGATAGAAAGTAATTATTCATTCAGATTATATTAAAATCGATTAAGTTATTTTCATTTCAACATTTATTAGATGTGGACCGTATAAGGAATTAAATTCCAGTAATAAAATAAAAAAAATATATCAGATCTTTGTAAAGTACTTATCGTAATCAGAACTAGAGGTAGTTCCAACAATCAAGTTGTGACTGCAGCAAATATGCATATTTACTATACGATTTTATCTACCAAAAACCACATGTTATTTCTAAATCTACTAGTTACAATTTAACTGTGAAGGTACTAAAAAGAAACGTTGACAAGGAGCAGAACTATGAACGCAGTTCACTACAATATTTAAAAGACATCGTTATTCAAACACTTAAAAATGTTATTTGTTAAAATCTCGCAATAAACGTCACGTAAATCAAACATACCTTCAATTGTGTTACCATTGTTCCTCTCGCCTTTCGGAACATCGGTGAAAACGCAGGCATGAACCAACAAAATGAAAATTAAAAACTGAATGAAATAATAACCTAAAAAACTAAAATTGACACATAATCAAAATCGTCCTATCACAACGATTCTTTGGCATAATTACACAGTCTTTTCAGTCACAAACACAAAAAAATAATGAAATAAACAAACACAACGAACAGTTTCAGAACACAAAATCGCCGATGTAACAGTTCGTAAGGCGCGATCGTGTGAGCAGCGGAGCGAACGTCCGTCCGGCACGCGCGGCGGATACACAATGCCGGCAGATCGAAGCGAGCGCACAATACGCCGCACAATACGCCGCCCCGCGCTCGCGAGCGACAGGGACGCACCGAGCCGATGTCACTGCCCTGGAGACAATGCCTTCTCCGGCAGCCAGCCCGCGAGCCGAGACGCCTGCGAGCTGCGCCGCTGCTGGCCCCAGGAATCCGACCTCACCTCGTCTCCGACGGGCCGAGGCGACCTTTTCATCACCGCGCTATCAAAGACACGCTCACGATCAATTGTCTATAAGGAATAACAGCGGAGAATCTATACAAAGCGGTGGGAGCCGTCCTCTTGGAGCGCGCGCCGTTATGTGCGCGGCGGCGGTCTCTGTCGCGCGCGCGCGCGGGCCGCGCCGTCCCGCTCGAGGC
>JAODUI010000009.1:4666606-4677874 GCA_027563995.1 Papilio gigon | reverse complement strand
ATAATATAAACGAATGAATGACACTCCATTCTTTTGTTAATGAAACAATTAATGCAGTGATTAATAAAAATACTTTGGCCCTCAACAACGACTAATATAAGCTACATTGCCGAAGTTTTGAGAGTGATTCATTAGCTTTGGCCACCTAGACGGAGGACATCTCACACTCCTAGTTTCCAACCGTGGATTCCATTTCAACAATTCCCTACTCCACGTAGCGTCGCTGGACATATATTAATGATATCTATTTTAAAATATTGACGTTAGTTGTTTGTAACGGTATTCGATTGACGTTCTATACATGTTACATATAATACTATGCATATATACATAAATTAAGGAGATTAAGTTAGAGAGTTGGAGCAATGTCAGTTAAAACTGTTCCTCTGATAACCTGCTCCGCCCCGGGAGCACGGACCGTACCGCATTATGAAATGAATTGGCGACGATTAACTTAAATTAATCTCGAGAGATTCACTTTCTAAGTTCGTCGAACTTGGAGGTAGAAACGAGTTTTACGTGATCATATTTTTTAAATATTTCATACTTATGTATGGTATAATACAATTTTAGATTTTTTTATCATTACACCGATAGTGGACAGCGATTGAGCGCTCTAATCTAGTATATTTGAAAAATTGTCCAAATTCACTCTTACAAGTAAAATAAAATGAGAATAAAAGTAACTTCATTTGTTTAATTTTCTAAATTTTTACTATTAAATAAAGCGTAAACTGTTTTATCTTTGTTTCGTTAAAGCCGTGCTAGCTTGGCATTGGCTTTGAATAGTTCTGTCAAAAAAAAACTCTACGTTTACGCCATATTTAAGGCTATACATTATCTCACTATTAAACTTAGAAGATGAGTAAATTGAAAAAAAACCGTTGTGAGAAAGGGGCCAAAAACAACGTCAATGGATAAGCATAGTTTGTATAGTAAAAATTCCCATAGGCTGTTGCAAGGAAAGCACAGCTTTTGCATCACCGTCTTATGGTATTTCATACGGGTAAAGCCGTAGTTCTAAATAAAATGTAAACAAAAAGGTGATAAACAGCAAGGACGGCGTCTCGACAACGCTTACGTCATTTGATCATTGTATCGAAGGCCAATTAAACTCAGCATCGAGTTGGGCTATAACGAAAACAAATGTGTTTCAATATACGTTTTCATTTACTCGGCTACTTTAAAAAAAAAAAGACTCTTCAAAGACAGGGAAAATATGCAATTTAAATGGTCCAGAGTTTTTAAACGCCTCAACTTAATTATTGTAATAATTGCATAGTTACAATATCACTAAAACGTCAGGGGGATAGGAAACAGAGTAAGTGATAGTCCACCAGAGAAGAGCAGTGCTTGTCAGGAAATACAACGGCACCATTTCAGCGATCAAATAGTTGTCAGTTTTTTTAGTCGGCCGGCCGAGATATCGGTGGAGAGACGCAATGGAGCTAGACCAGCCTGAGCTGCATGTAAGAAATTGGCAGGAGACGGCGCAGGATTGTCGACGTTGGCGACCTCTTGTATCGGAGCCAAGACCCACTTGGGGGCGCCGCGCCAGCGCAGTAAGTAAATAGCTTTTGAAGTGTACTAATTTTCTGAATAAATTTATAATTGGCAACATAGAAATGGATGTATCTTATATCTTAGCGAAGCTAATCTAAATATTTATTACATACGTGATAAAACTTACGCATGGACACAACATCTCGAACACGCAGGTAGGAGATTGCAAGGCGCATCACGGACGCCTTGTCCAATTGTTCCACCTCCTCCTTCTTTGCGGGCAGTGCGGCGGTCAACTCAGCAAAGATCTGCATCTCCTTGGTGCGTCGGCAGCGCGCCGCCACGCGAGACTTCTCCTTCCTCTTCTCATTGTTCCTGAAGAGAGAGAAAAGACTTAAGAATCAATAGGCTATCGGGCACAGGTGCTAGATTGATGAATGACAGTGTTGATTTTAAGTAAACATCAGACTAAATTGTATGTGTACTAAAAAAATCCTGTTGGAGCTTAGGTTTAAAATTGGTGCTATACCCTACAGTATAAATGTAAACGGGGTTCAACTTCAAACAGCTTACAAACTCCGTAACGTATACGATGTGATACTTTATATGATATGTTATTTTTTTAAAGAGAAGGGGGCAAACGAGCGGCAAGATCACAAACAATTCTTCAGTACACTCCCCATGGCAAATATGGTAAAAATGATACGCATATGATACCTTCTTAGTTACGTTATCATAAATTATAAAATTATTAAACTTTTATCAAAACCACATATATTGTCATTTAAATAATTAGCTTTAAAGGACCAAACTTTTGTTAATATTTACAAGTTATTGTACGGCATTATCATACTCGTGACGTAATTTTTACAATATCAAATTATTCGACCGGCACTGACCGTACGTATCGATAAAAAAACTAACTACAGAATAATTCATTATTCACAGTCCAGTTAGCCTTGAAGTCTAATAAATTAAATTGTCTATCTAATTATATTTTGAACTAAACAAATCAATGTAATTGGGCCCTATAATTACTTTTACTAACTATAAATTACAACGGTTTAATATTTTTCAGGAACACGTACCCAACGAGAAGCTTGTACTTACCCAAATCTTTACATGTAAATAGTTAAAATTACAAAACGATTGACACTACACACCTTTTAATCACAGAATACAGTTTGTTACAATGTTCTATAAAGGGTGATCCCAGTAAACACATTGTGATGAAATATTTCAAACTGGACACAACACATATACACAAGAAACGAAAACGAAAAGAAATCAAATTATTGAAATAACAACGTATTAACACGAACGCAGCATGGGTTAGTACGGGACAGAATGTCACACAAATGACAGAACTGATCACAAAATGTTAATTACTATTAATTTGTCGTTAACAGTAGTCGCCATATTTTATCACTTGCTCTAAATAGTCTTATTTGACGAGTGCGTCACAAAAGCGATTTTAAATTACGGCTCATGTTTTATCTGTTACAACCGCAGGCGGCATCTTCCGATAATTGTATACTTTGCCTACAACCACAATAAGCATAAATATTCTAATATGTAAGAGAATTAGTATTTAAAATACTCGTATTTTATTTAGTAATATATTTGTGGTTTCAAAATGTATAATTTAAACGCTTTAACCGAGAGAACAAGCTTGACCACGACAATATTGTACTGAGAGTAATTATTTGGTATAAAAATTGTAAACATCAATTGGGTTTTGAAATATCATAGGAAAATAACCAAATTTTGAAGCCAACAGTCGGTTAAAATGACTACTAGTTTCATTTCATATAATTAGGCGGTTCAAGGTCAGTGCCCCGTCCGCGCATCACTATATAGCCCGCGACATCTCACAATTGCTTTCTGTCACTGACTCGTCGACGACGCGACTCTAGAGAGTAGTGTTTCAAAAAGAACGTAACTTTGATACGCCAATAGCCTAATGGTTAAGAGTACGGACTTCCGATCTAGGGGTGATGGGTTCGAATTTCACAATTCAACTTTTATCGTGTATCATATCCACAAGCTTACCAGGACTGATTACAAAAAAATTCGTCATTTTAAATCCACTGTTAAGACTACAAGATTAGCTAAATTATTAACTTTAATAGGTACAATGTTGTAACAATAGCATCACCAACATTTAGTTAGGAATGAAGATCTATATTGTATTTAGAATGGACTATTCCATTACAATTGACGCACATCATAGACGTGACCTGATTAGAAATTATGCTAAGAACCTAGACGCCCACGTCACTACGTACTCTAAACCTGTAACACAATAATTACTAAAATATTCTATAAAATAATTGAGACATCCAGGCACAAGAATAATTGAGCTTGTTTTTTTTTATTAGTGGTAAATGTAACCGTGGGTTACAACAGCCTAAACCATTCGTATAACATCTTGTTTTAAAGATGTTCCAGCAGTGGAAATCTGCGGTTAAATAAACTAGATACGTTTGCCGTTTGTTTTACTTACCAAAATTCTCATTGTCACATTAGGATTTCATTAAAAGAGTCCTTCGAATATAAGAAAATAAATCTAAGGCCAACTTAATGAAAGTAATATAAGCCAAGGTTCTACTGAATTTCCGGATATGGTCTAAGGCTTAACTCTGGCAATGAAACTATATTGGTTGACAACTAAATATTTCCATACTATTACAACAAGAAACAACTAGTACATTTTATATTATACAAAAAGAATTCAAAACGTTCAATACAATTCCAATTAATTTATATTAAATAATATTCACATGTAAATAATTATAACATTAAAACTCGAAGCATCAACATAACAATAGAAACAAATATGACAGTATTTCAATTTGAAAAACCTACACATTGTCTCATTTTTTTCAAGGGGAATAAAAGAGATGACAATATATATAGGTAGTGGAACCCCACCGTTACTCGGAACGATCAAATTAATTTGGGTGCCGTAGACAAGGACAGCAGTAGCCGTCGAATGCAACACACTGAGGAAAAATTAATCGAACATCCATCCCACTTTCCGAAGGTGGAGTAAAAACTTGTTACGTTCGAGTTACGACTATAATTTGCAGTCATTCACTCGGGACCACTTCGCTAATAAACTAGTAAATCAACTTGTTTTCCGTGTAAACTGTATTTTAAATTTTTAATGTGTTTTGTTTACATTATTCCAATCCAGCGATCGAATACACCGCTGGATTACAAGTGTAACGTAACCCATATAGTGCATTCCAAACATTTCATGCCTGTAGTATTGTTGATCGCTAAATTGGAACAATGTGAAATGGGCTCATACAGACTGTATTTCGATTAGTATCATCATCATCAGCCCTTGTCTGCTTGCTGGGCATACGCCTTTCCCGATGCCTTCCACAGTATACTGACCTCCGCCTTCCGCGTCTAACAAATAGGATTGCAAGCTTCATTTACATTTTAATTGTTATTTATACCAAGAATGATATTAATTTAATTAACAGAATTTTTTTTCTGATTCAGGTTATTTCATTTTTAGAAGTTTGTTTTTCATCTAGATCTATTTTAGCGACTTTTGTCCGTAAAGGACGTGCCAATCCCCTAGTGCCCCTGATGTATCTCTTCTGTTTAGGAAACGAGCTGGCATAATTGTACCGCCGCACTTGACGTCGGGTCCGATAAAATAGTTAGATTTAACATTTTTAGATGTTGTATTACCAAATTAAGTTGGTGTAAATTAACACTAAAAGCATACGCACAGAGTCAACAAAACAAATGGCCAGTCGATAAAATTAGCATACACATATTAATAGATATTTTAGAGAAAGTATTGAATAATACAGACGGATCTGTGTTGTGTACTATGGGTTTTAAAATACAGTGAAATTTGAGACATCGTTATCCCTCACACTCTTTTAGAAAAGAACAGAGACAACAATTTGTGTCAAGGCAGTTAAATGAACATTACATTGCAAAATGATAATGCTTCTAGTAATCTTAACAACTGATCACCGTTCATCATAGCAGCCACGTGTCGCTCACTGCTGGGCAGAGACCTTCCCTAAAGATCGCCACGATCGGTCCGGCGGTCCCGTAACTTGTCACAGTTGCCTTAAGCATTTTTTTTAGAATTACCAGCAATTTTTTTGTTAATTTAGTAATATTCTTTTTATTACTAAATTAGGTTCTTTTTATTACTAGGTAGGTTTGTGCTAGGATATGGTCCATGACAATAGTTGAATGGGGGGTATGGAACTCTCGACCACGTGAACGGAAATCCTTACCCTCAAGCATTAGACTGTACTAACCATAAGGCGCTTGAAACACAAAAAAGTATAACTAAATCTAAAAAGAAGTAATATTGATATACGTATGTTATTCCACTGTAATATTGTTTCAATTATTTTCAATACAAGAGATGAATTTCTTAACGAAGTTATTTTATTTCCAGTTGATAACAATGTTTATCTTTTAATGTACTCATTACATTAGCCAGGACATTACAAAATTGTTATGATTCATAACAATGTTCGTATAATGAATATAGATTTTGACAGTTTATTCATTTTTTAATCAGTCGAATAATTGATATCATCACGGCAGTGAAAATAAAAAAAGAGTCGCTAGTATTAAACATTAGGTAACTACAAAGTTACAATGTTACCTGCCCTTGTCCCTATGGAGGGTCGGCGCAGTAAGCACTACACTTCCCATAAAACTTTGTCGACCGTATTTGAACTCAGTAAAAAAATTACTAAGAAATTACATAGGTATAGGAAATTAACAATAGAGTTCAGCTAAAACTGAAGATATAGCGGGCTTCAGCAATTAGATTGTTTAATGATCATCAGATTACTATGACTTCGTCTTAAACTTGCCATATAATATAAGCCGATCAATTAATTTATTTTACATTTAGTGCGTAACACGCTAGAGGCGTTTAGAAAAGAAATAAATAGAATAGCCTTTTGTAACGGGTACAAAATGAGACATGTAGGATGGTACAGTATACGTTGTCGTACGTTGGACGAGCTGAACAATTGTCGGTGATTGCAAAATTAATCGCGTTCCCGTCCGACAATTGAAGGAGGTGTGACGCGCGCCCCGCCAATTTGTATGTCCGTTCGTTATTGATAGCTGCCGTCAGACCCTCTACACCGCACACAGCTTGTTCTGGCCTCGTTTGCTAATAAAATATTGCTCGCAGCTAAATTTCTTACACATATTTGTAACATTAGCAGCTTCTTGTAGCTTTTTTTTTTAAACGTTAGTGTGTTTTTTTTAATACTAGCAGTTTTTTTGTTAATTTACTAATATTTCTAGTAACCATTCCAGGTAAGCTTGAAAAAGCTTGTGCTAGAATATGGTTCACGGCAATAGTCCAATTCGAACCCAGGACCAGACCGTACCATCAACCATTAGGCTATTGGCGATTCAAGTGTTGTTCTTTCATGTTTGAAAGAGATTACGTGTATGTATGTTCCGACCACGATTCGAACTTATTATGGTCGAAAGATAATATACTAATGTAACAATATATTTCTACAAGTTATTTGGTAGTGGAAGCCCAAAATTACAATTGTGTATTGAATTTAAATTTGGAAAGCATTTTGTATATACAAATTCGGTTAACTTGATAACGCAATCAATTCACGTAGAAGGACGTGGTTTCACTTTTGGTAGTGTAATATTTGATTAACGATTGCACCAACTTTGGGTGTTGGATCGCAGGACAATTTGCGCAAATCATGTCTTGGATTAGATGTCCTAAAGTTTCTATACCCTTGTACGCCGACACTAGGAGTTCCTAATATCATTTCCCATCATCTCCCAGCCCTTATTCTAGTTAGAATAAAGGCTGGGAGATGATGTTAATTATTGCATGTTCAATAACAAGTTAAATAATTATGAAAGTAAGTACAGTCGAGCACAGTCAAGTAAAGTCATATCATATCCGTAATGCATTGTAAATATTCCTATTATATCATAATCTTAAGTACAGTCGGGTAGAAACATAAAACTGTGTAAACACGCAAGGATTTATATGTGGATCTAAATGCATTTAATCGCTACTTCTAGTTACAGTTTATTTCCTTCCTACATAATATTAGGGCTGCCATCTGTTTGATTTTGATTCGAATTCTTCGAATTTATCTGAAGCTACTTGGTCTTCGGTTCTAAGTGGGTCATTTGAAAAGTTACTTATTGTCATCAGATCTAGGGTTGACAGTTTTGCCACCAGTGCTAAGGTCTATGTCAATAAAGATTGCAGCCCTAATTACGAGCATGTAATAAACCGGATTCATTTGTTTTCCTCAATCTTCAACTCTGTGTTTTGCTGTGAACGCTATTATAAAACCATTAACATTTAATTAATCTATTTATCTGACACAAATATAATTTGATTAATGACACATTGATCTTATGCGTAGTTAGGAACTTCGAGACTAGATACTTAAAGTTCTTATGCCAAAGGTTCATTGTCGTCACCATAAAGACCATCTAGACCAGTGGTCAGGCAACTGCGCATCGCACATTTGTGGACTAAATATTTCACAGAACCAATCAATTTATTCTTATTTTATAAGCTTTTATTACATACTTCTTCCTTACATATGCTTTTTATGTTTTTTTGAACTATTATTGATAAACTGAAAATCTATTTAAACTGAATTGAAAATTTCCGTTGTTTCTAATGGAGGTTTTTTTCTTCAAATAATGTATATAATACGAAAGGGATATTATTGGATCACACAAATTTATTTATCTCAGATGACAATCGATCCCACGGACATATTTCTAAGAAAAATATCTATTTTGGTTTAAAACCAATGATCTAGACATTTCTACCTTAGCATATATGTCCTGCAAAAATCTTGATAAACATATTGTCATCACACTCGTCGTCTTTATAAATACAGAGATAGCAATGTTTTGATACAAATCTCTTAGCAACGTCACAGTTGCATGTCAACGTGACTTTTAGAATTGAAGGCCCAAACTCGAGACCCAATTATATTTTCACTCGTTCAAAGATATATCTGACGTTATCATTGATAGTGACCGATTCGGACGATGCTCGAAAAATGTATCGACTATAAACAAATTTTCCTTAATTGTAGTTAACCAAAATGACATGAAAACGTCATATTTATTTTTTACTTTAAAATTGAAACGTCAATAGCCTAATGGTTAAGTATACTGATTTTCAATCACGTGGTCGGGACTTCGAATCACGCTGTTCAACTATTGTCGTAAACTATATTCTAGCACATTCCTAAACCTTAGTTGGAGTGATTAAAGAAATGTTAATAAATTAACAAAACTTTGCTATTAAAAAAAATCATAGTCCCACGTTGTTTTGTACAAAAATAATGTTAAAACAGTACTTTATAATTTGAATTTCAAAACGATCAGTACATATTGAGTAGCAAAGAGATTAAATTTCATTTTTTTTCTTTAATTTCAACCATTTGATATATTGAATAATTGGAGCATTCAGACTAATACCAAATAAATCAACTGGACACGATACTGTACTACTTAAGTTATCATTAAGTCGCGCCGAAGTAGCGAGGTTATCACTGTCTGTATGCAAGTATAAAATTTATATCTTATTCTTAGTAAATAAACGATAAATATTACAAGTCTACTTTAGTCGTACAATATATTTTGCCTCCAAGACTGTGTACATAACCTTAAACCTCTGATTAGGTTCTTATGTAGTATTTATTCTATATACTACGTCAAATATATATTTGACAACTACTACTGAAACTGGAAAGAGCAAATTACATTGATATTATAAAGAAGTGTTAGAATAGGTTCCAAAGCCCTTAGTGGAGATGTGTAGTGAACTGATTAATATAAAATTCAAAGTTTCAATTTTAAAATGAATGCATATATAAATTATAACACTAGAACTTACATTCTAGTCTTCCACGACCAGCCTATTCACACTAAGATTAAGCAAGGCGATATTAACCGGGATACTATACCAACAATCTTCGTATTTATTTGCAGGAATCACTGTTCATAGAAACATTTCCTAGACTACTGAAATAAAACTCAAGTACTGTTAAGATTACAAGGTTACTGTAAACCTCACGTGGTCAGATCAGCTGATAAACACGGGATTGGCAGAGGTCCAAGAAGTTTACGAAAAGATGCATAAAACAATTAATAGAATGTATGAAATATCTTACAAATGCATGTGACTATTTTTCTATAGTGAGCGCATTTATAAATATTCACAGTCTTACGAATAAAATTAACGGTTATAATAAAAAAAAAATATAATTGTAAAACGATTGGAATATCAAATATATACGGGTTATAGTTATTCTTGTATCTATGTACCAACTTGCTTTTACAGCCCGAATAGGTTTTTGTAGTATTTTTTTTTAAATAAAAAGGCATAAAGCTTTAGCTAACATTGGCAGTAGATATTAGACGACTCCAATACCTTAAATTAAAAAAAATCTAAAAAGTTTAACAGACCCCCGAATTATTGATAAAAAAGTAATCAAAAAATATCGGACAACGACCTTTGATTTTAATATTACACGGTAGATGGCTTTACAGAGCTATCAGATGTATTAGAAGCTCTTGGTAAGAGCTATGTTGTACTTTGTTCAATGATAAATTACTTTTTTTTACCTTGATTGCTTGCTGTTGTCGAAGCCTGAGGGAATTGAAGGCTAAAATACTCATGCTAGTTTTAAAAATAACTGACATCATTTACATATGTGTGTGAGGTTACAGGAATAACACACAGACGCAAATAAATGTACAACATGTTGATAAATAAGCAAAAATATAACACAAAATGATTGTGACATTAGTAATTTTCATATTTTACATCATACTCTATAAGTATTTTACGTACATACTCTATAAGAGAAATAAGTTTTCCTTTTTAATGAACATGTCATTTGCCTACATCTTACCGCATGTCACCGATAAATCGTGTACACCGTCCGTTTATAATTTGTCCCGGCAAATAGTAAAAGCTCGACAATTTGTTAAGGCGAAATTTCTTTGGTCGTCGCTTTGTCATTAATGGCCAGTCCTTGATTCTTTATTGATTACACAGTCAATGAAATATCGTTTATTATTGAAAAGGGACCGAGACATATTTCATATATTTAGACATAAGAAGATAGTTAAAGTGGTCAGCTTAACATAAAATCCCATCTTATCTCTCCGTATTCGGATGAGTATCCATAATGTACCGTGTCTATTCGATCTATCTTATACATGTAGCTACCGTGCTAAGATTATGGATAAAGTGATATTTTCATAACAGTTCGTCTGATAATGTAGTCACGTTCAGATAAAGAGCGACCGGGCCAAGTCAATTTATTAACCCCTACAATATGGAATATTTCGTTACAGAGCTCCCGTCCCCTTCTTTAAATAAAAAAAAACAGACTAAGACGACTTAAGGGGCAAGTTCGGCCCCATGTGGAATACTGCTAGCACCTCTGGGCGGGAGCCTCCCCAGTACCAGCTACTCCCATTTTACTACCCACAACGGAGAGCGACTCGAATCATTAACGACCGAGATCTTACTGATCGGCTCGGTCCCAATTTCCTACCGCGCACTGCCGCGTTGTGGAATGGTCTGTCTTCGATTGTATTTCCAAACCAATACGACTTAGGGTCCTTCAAGAAGCGAGTTAACCTCTTTCTCTATTAGAAAGCTGCACAAGCTTTATTCATTCTAATCATTTCAACGGAAACTCGTATTACAGAGATTATAGGCACTAC
>JAODUI010000009.1:4605050-4624216 GCA_027563995.1 Papilio gigon | reverse complement strand
ATCGTGATGCAACCTGCACATATCGGCGAAGAAATTCAAAGATATGTGTGAAGTCAACCAACACGCACTGGGTCAGCGTGGTTGACTATGGCATAGTACCCCCTAATAATAGGGTAGGCTCTGAGCCCTTCGGTGGGGACGTAATGAGCTGATGATGATGCTTCTCTAATTAAAATAGTTATAATTTTTTTTTTAATTTCGTTTTTTATTTTTATTTTTTATAGTTTCTGTCTTGGTTTAATATTGTTATAATATATAATAGCAATAAAATGTTTTATAGCAGGAAGAGATTATTTATCTGCGAAGTCTATGTTCTCCGTGCGCTGCTCAGCCCCTCGACCGCATCTCTCCACGCCACGCTACTCCAACCTTGGGTAGAACATCATCTGCAACGACTTGTACCAGCTTCCTAGCTACCAATATATACACTTATCCCACTAACGGTATCAGATCCAGTTTTTATTAAAACAAAAACATTTGTTGATTTGGATTTGACCATAAAATCAATTTTGTTACGCCCGACTTTTTTTTATAATCGCTATTGCAAACAGTTGCTAAAAAAAAAAAACTAATTTGTGAAATTCCGGCTTTTAGTTACGCTATTCACTAATATTTTTTATTAGTACAGAACTACAAAACATCACGGTCACTTACAGTTTTAGGAACGAGTTAGATTCAATTACTAAACATTATCCGTAGTGCGCCATCTGCAATAAATAGCTCGGTAGGGGGTGTCATAGAGCTTAACCTATCGGGCGTGCGCAGCGGAGGGCTACAGCTAATTGTATTAAAAAAAACAGTCTCACCTGGTCACCAAACATTACTTATTCCCTCATGTCAATAATATAAATATTCATAGAACGCCAAAATTATTTAACCCGTGTAAGTCAAACTATATTTTTTATAGTTCACTAGCGCCCTCTGTGTTTGAAAAGGATTCAAGACCCTTTTTAAATTGTAGGTGTATTCACGTGTATTTTTTCTTTTATGTCATTTCCTATGCGCGGGTTTTATATTTAAATTTACGTATTATAATCAGACAGCGCTAGCAGCGCCTTCTATCGGCTTCGATAAGCTTCTCGCACTAAAGTAAGTACAAAAATGACAAGGATTTTTTTTAAACATATTCTAATAAGTTACAAATTACATGGAAATTAAAATGATTTTTATTAATATTCAAAGATATTAGAATTATATTATTTAATGAATTTATTTCGAAATGATTATATCTTGGAACAGTATCGGTGCGGTACCGTCAAAGGAGTTAATACTTCCAAAGTAATGATACCGGACACTGCCTCGGAGGGGCCATAAAATTCCAATTAAAAAAAAAAGCAATTGACGTAGAACAAAATAGAAACGTTCCGAGATTAAGAAACTAAAGGCGGATTTATTGCTCTTTATAGTACTTTTAAAATATCCGCTGACAGCCAGTAACTTGACTTGATTTTTTTTTTCTCATTCAATTTACTTACTGTCAAATAAAACGTTTTAAACATGAAGTACGTACATTAAACTCTGATAGCAACAAGGTTCAATTGATTTTGATGTAGTCTCAAACAGGTTACATCAGCAGCTGCATCGTAAAACAGAGAATTCACTAAAATTTACTTAGATGAGACATGATATTAAAATATTCTTGAGCTGGTGAACGGACGCGTTGGTAACATCTTTCGACTACATTACCACTTAACATTATTAACAGCGCCAATAGCCTAATGCTTAAGGGTATGGATTACCGATCTAGTGGTCGTGACTTCGAATCCCACCATTTAAATATTGCAAAAAATATCTTAACCTAAGTGGCGATAGGCCAACCATATTGCCCGCAGAACGGACTGCCGAAAGATGGACCGATGATCTGGTTAAGTTTGTGGGTGCATCCTGAATAAGTGCGGCCGAGAACCGATCGTCATGGCGACCTTTGGGAAAGGCCTACGCACAGCAGTGGTTAAATAGGGCTGATATGACGAATAGCCAAGCTATTTCAAGCTTACCAGAAATGATTACAAGAAATATTAATTAATTAAGAAAAGTCTACTAATGTAAATAAGCATTAAGTGGGAGTCAGGCCCTAACTTATTCATAGTTAAAAAAAACGAATGAAATTCGAATGATACGATGATAGGATTACGTTTCAATAATTGTTTGATATCTTTTTAAGTGTAAATGGAGTGGCGCTTAACGACTGCGATAGCTGGCGCCTTTTAATTTCATATGAGATAAATGCATTTTGTCTTAATAATAAAATTGATTATAAGATACTTATGGGTTTATATTTATAAGGAGGAAGAGCGGCGGGATCACAAAGGTGACGATCGACGTGGACATCCACAATACTAGAGTAACCATAGATACGAATATTTAGCTATTTGTAATTAACTAACTTAAAGAAGAATAGTTATTTATGAAGTTTTAAGAAGATTTTAATAGTTTGATTGAGATGGCAGTTAATATTTAACCATACGTATAACTAAACCGTGGCTTTATTTTATAACATCGTGGTTATTGTGTCACCCGAGAAGTGCCAGTCAAACTTTGCTCTTTTTTTAGATAAATTAGCACTGACAATGTTACGTACTAACATAAATCTCTTAGACACTTCAAATATTATAAGAAGATAAAAATCTGTAAAATGTAATTGAAACGAAGACTTAGTCCGTCATATGTTCTGTTTTATGAGATTATTTTAATGTAGAATTCCACCGCTTTAATGCTTGTCTCGTTCCCTTTATTCTCTCCTGACTAAGTGACACTACAGCAGTGAACAACTACGCTAACAGTCATTGACAGATGTGTAATGTGAAACCAGTTGGTGTCATCGTATTTATTATAAACGTGTGTGTCCGGACGTTGATATGTTTGCACGGAGCCGTCGGACACGTGCCTTAATTAATAAGAAGCGTTCGATTGAATGATTAAACAAATGTTAATCAAGTATTGAATGCAGCTGTCAACGATGTTATTTATGTAACCGTGGACTTATACTGCCGCCTCATATAATATTCAACTTGTTTTATTATAATAAACACAATGATACCGTTTATACAATCTTTGATTACCGGAATTACGATAAGACGTTGCTAAGTAAATAAAAATACTAACATTACAAGTGTGAAAGTTTAGATGGATTTATGTATCATCAGGAGCCTTTGTCTGCCCACTGCTGGACATAGGCCTTCCTCGATGCTTTCCACAGTAACGGGTCGTTCATCCGCGTACAACGACTTCCCGCCGTCCGCATTAATGGATTCTTATCGGATTAATGTACGTATAATTGTTATTAGGTAACTTTAAAATAGCTGAACGTATCTAGATTAAATTTGAGACAGATCATTGGTTACTTACTAAGCTTTTTTAACTCCGCACGAACGAAGCTATTTGCAAAAGCTAGTATGTACATCTCTTTTTGATTTCCATTATCGATTTGCATCGACTTGCTTGTAGAAAACAATTGATCACGTATTACAGTGAACATCGAAACAGCAACATTAATAAATACTGCTGTCTTTGTTCTTTTCAAACACAATGAAAGGGATGATTATACTTTTGTAAACTCATACTTCAATAATGCACATGGTTAAATCGTTACAATCATTTAGAAATGACAACACAATCGGATTTGCCGTTACAGTGTTGCCGCGCTTTTTATCAGCATTGCTGTGTGGCTTATGGTTTCTTTGTTGATAACAATGATGCATGACACCTTTATTTAAGCTATAATTTGTCACATATGTCACATGGAAAAAGAATGGTTTTATTATGTAAGGTCTTTGTCACATATTTTTGTGACATTCAACACATTGAAGGTAGAACAACTAGAAATAATTTTAGTTTTGAATAAATTAACTAGCTTTTATTTAGAGTAAAGCCTTCCTTTGTAACTACATAACATAATCTCACTGTACGTCCCCACTAAGGGGCTCGAAGCCTACCCTATTATTAGGAGTGACTAGGCCATAGTCAACCACACTGCAACAGGGTGGGTTATCTTCGCTTCTTAGAATTTCTACGCAGATATGGATAGGAGGTTAGATTACATATGAAGTTGGAAAATCGAAAAACTCATTGGCGTACAGCGGAGATCGAACCTGGGATATGTGAAGTACAGTCCGATTAGGTCAAGCGATTAAAAACTACGTAACAAGTACTCGTTTGTTAAATGTCAATAAGTATGAAATCTAATCTCTTACTCTCTATCGCCTGAAGACATTTTTTGGTCATATCATCATAATTATGTAAAGAGATAGTTAGTAGGTTAGTTTGTAACATTCTGATGTAGCTTCAGATTAGCATCCTAACACATCTAAGAACCACTATTGAAACTGGTCGCCGTATACCTGTCGGCTATCATAAAATTTACAATATGTTTATAATTCATGGAACGATTAAAATAATTGCGGTAACTCTCCGACACTTTACGAGGTAATTGGTAACGATGTGACTGCGTTTATTGCCAATAATTTGATATCTTATATATAGTTACGATCACCATTAAATTGTCTAATAAATATTTTACATTAAAATATAAATTTTTTACAACAAATATTCAATATTAAAAAGTATCAGTACTTCCAAACAAATACGACTTGAGTCCTTCAAGAAGCGAGCGTACCTTTTTTTTCAAACCGGTAACGCATTAGTGGTTCTTCTAGTATTGTAGACATCCATGGGCATCGATAATCACGCTTGTGATCCCGTCGTTCGTTTGCCACTTCTTGTAAAAAAAAAACATATATTATTACATTAATAATGCATTTCACACAGCTACATGGGTATAAATTCTTTGGTTATTAATCAAGGCGACATAGTGTACATTGTCTATTTTGTAATTAACCTAGACCTTCCTATCATCACGGTATGTATAGGACATGACTACTCTGGCCGGTTGTACTGAGCACGGTGTGGCTGGACCTTCAAGATTAAGTTCGGAATTGCAAGTCACCTCAGAATCCACTCTCGGAGATAACAAGGTTCGCCATTCGTCCACGTTCCGGAGGACATTATCATCATCATCATCATCGAATTTATAATTATTCCGTATTTCCTTAATTATCAAAGGAATAATGTTCTATTCTGATAAAATAAGCTGATACAACCTTATTGGAGACTATAACCTATATGACTTCGTGAAGACGTGAATGAAGCAATTTGTTTAACAATAACGCCCCCTGGTGACCGGACAATGGAACTTATTACTTGGACATAGTATAATAGATATTTTTAACTGGAAACAATTTATATGAATAATCAGTCATAGGTATATTTTCTACTTGAGATTATAATGACCTAGTCACCCCTAATAATAGGGTAGACTCCGAGCTCCACGGTGGGGACGTATAGTGAGCTGATGAATGAATTATAAAGAGGAAAGATTTATACATTCGTATGTAATGAATTAACTCGCAAACTAATGGTACGATTTTAAAAATTAGTTTGTCTTTAGACAGCGACATTATTACTTGTAACACAAGCGTATTTATGTTGACATTATTTTTATTTTTCAACTTATAACAGTAATATGTAGTACATTGATTATGCGATAGATTCATCATTTGTTTTTTTTTTATTATTTATTAGGAAGTCAACATATAACATAAAACAATTACAATATAAATAAATGTCATGTCTAAATACACTATATCATGTAATAAACTTAAAGGCAAACACAACCATCATCATGACCAGCCCCTGTCTGCCCACTGCTGGACATAGAATTTTCCCAATGCCTTCGACTTATGCAGTATTGAGATAAATTGACAGCGTTAATTTATAAAAACAAAAGACTCGGCTTGTGTGTCGAGGACCTCCCAAGACTACGGGCGGTAAATTAATGAGCCTATAAATAATACAATTTCTTCAACACGTCTTAAATGAAATAGCGACCCACAAAACGTCCGTGCCCTTAATTGACTAGATAAATAAGGAGTGCCTATCAATTGGATCAAGTCATTTTATATCTCTATTACCGTATATCGGGTCCCATTGGTTATTACTTGATCGGAAAATTATATTGAATTTCTCAAAAATTGTGAATCTCGCTACACACGTTCAACTGAACAGTCGAGCTGTACAGTTGAAACTTGTGTAAGTAACTGACAACTGTACAGTTACTGAAGATTAAAATTGTCCACACACAAGTTTGAATTGTGTAGCAGACGTCACAGACAAACAACAGATTATATATCTAGCTATAATATAACAGATTTATAGATCTAGCTATAAATCTGTTATTACCCGACTGATTTAAGAAGGTTCATGCGGGTTAACATGTGTGTTGTACGGTCCGGTCGTGTTTTAACACTACAGTAATATTAAACACGAAATATTTTCCTTTTCTTATCTAGAAAGTTCGAAATACATGTTGGCAAAGCAACTGATGCCATTTTTTAAAAGTTCGCTTAAATAGAGATTTTTTTCTTAAACAATTGGAAACTTACTCTTCGAATTGCTACGAATAGAATAAAAAAATGCTAAGTCTTACTGAACTTTGCCTGCAATAATACGTATATTAGGACATGTTGTCTCTGTTTTGTAAAAGAGTGTGAATGGAATGACAGTATATATTAAAACATAGTCTACAGTGAAGTTGTAGGGTTAAACAAATAATAATTACCGCTGAACGCAGCATCCAATGAAGTGTAACTGAACAAACTTGACAGGGGAAGAGGTCGCAGGACACGCGGCGCTGCGTACAACACTTTTAAAAGGTAAACGACCTCACCGGGTTTCAAATGACTCTACGACCTAAGTAATGTTTCTTAAATGATTAACGAACGTCTACTAGTATTTTTATTTTAAAAAAGAACGTTATTTAACACTGGCAATATTCTCCTGTTATAATACTAAATTAGTTAAAGAAATTAAACAAAATAGTCTATATTAAACGCTTATTTCTAAAGAAGTTTAGACTGGGGCCGCTCAAGTATTATGAAAGCACTATGGGAGGGGGGGTGGTCTTTGCTTTGCTTATTTTTGATGACATGAAGGGTGGGGGGAAGATGATGATTACGTCACGTGATCACGTTACGGCCCTCTAGTCGGTTCTTGAAAGAAATAGTATAGCAAACCATACGGTTACGTAACTTCTGTTCTATGATGTTGGAATCCAGTTGAGGTGGCCTTCATGTGTGGCCTAATATCTTGTGAATTATTGTTGACATGACTTTTACACACGGCAAATAAGGCGTGGTGGTCACTTCTCGACAATCAGTCGGCCGTGGGAACAAATACACTTGAACACCAGATAGCTATAACACAATAAATAACACCAATTCTTTAAATGCACTCGTTTTCGTTAACTACACACTAAGGGACTTCCTTAGTGTAGTGGTGGCATCTAAAAAATTACCAATTTCAACATCGAGCTACACTTACCCTACAGAGGATCCACACAGTAGACTCTTCCATACATCTCTATCAGCCGTCATATCTGAATTCACATTCTTTGCAGATCCTCTTTCACACAATCTATCCACACTTTCTTCGGTCTTCCTCCACCTTACAACAATGATTTATGTGAGGGATAACAATGTTTACCAATACACGTGTTTCTGCAGTGGAAACCAACTGTATAACCGTACTATATTGACACATATTCTGTTATGGCGTTAGTCGATTTCGTATGCAAATTAATAGATGAGCCAAATGGCGTTGTAAGGTGAAAGCAATCTTCTTACATCTGTTTAGTGATAAGCGCAGTATATTTTAACCTTTTAAGAACGCCATGGCAATTAACAACCTAAATAAATTATTGTATGGCGATGGAGAAATTGAGAAGCAAGAGGTTAGCGTGGTGTCGACATATTTTGTAAAGAGATCACATAAACAAGTTGGTAATAAGATTAAATGAGCTACAAAGGTAGAGGAAATCCGAAGGTCTAATGTGTGAAAAAAGTTATGCGTGAGAAAGTAGTGAATGGTAACGACTGATAGAGATGCATAGGAGTGTAATTTGCCGACCTTACACAGATAAAAGGATAAAAAAGTCGTTGATAAGTTACACGTGAAACCTACCTATAACACTTTTTAGTAAGTTACTTTAATTATTAGATCTCACAAGGTGTTAATTGTGGATTAATTTGGAGACAATAGAAGTTGACAGACTTAACACGAAAATTATATGAATACGTAAGGCATATCTTCGAACAGAAATCAATCAAGTAAACGCTTGAATTGATTGAGGGAGTAGCCAGAAAACTTGATGTGTTTTTTAATACAGTGCATTTAAAAAAAAACTGAATACAAAAAAAAGGAGATTATTAATTTGACTGCATGTTTTTAAATGTCCAGTGACAAGACATCAACGTTATTACAAATGTTGAGATTAACATCACATATTCGCTTTTCTATGGCATCTAACAAGACTGGCGAGTTATAAATCTTGAGATTTCAATCTAATGCTACTCGTTTTACCGCTAATTAGACGGCTTAACGTTTGAATCTTTTCTCAATCAATCATTTAATTATAGAGTAATAAATTATACCGCCTCTTTTATAACTTCTTTTGTTTTCGAAATGACATGTGGGTTTTGATCAGAATACAAACTCCTGTAACCATGGTTTTATCAACTGTAAAGAGGTTTTAGTCTTGAATATCATAGGAGTAATATCTATTACTATTTGTTAATTAATTACTAAAGGCATTAAAAATATTTAACTGTAATATATTAAGTATACTAAACATATAAAAAACTCTAACACATTCTTGTTCAATGAAAAATCTCGATAAAGCAAAAAATAAGTCCGGTACTGATGACTCAGTAATTGAGACACGTAAGAAGTGTCTATTCATGGTAAATTTATTTTTTTTGCATTGCATTTGTTTATGGTACTAGATAATGTTTTCGTATCTAAGTCTTTTATTATAAAAAATATATACTTTGAGGTTTATTATTTTCTACGTATAATTATATACTACACTGTAAGATAAAACAAATGAAACACACATGTAAATCTTGAATCATAATAAAAGTGAAAATTTCTAAGCGCTCAATCGTGAGTGTTTTGTTTTAAGTGTGAAGCAAAAAAGGTGTTACGGTATGATTAACAACGCACAACCCTACAATGTTGATGTGAGAATTAACACTATACTCAATGACACAAAATTAAGGCGCGGTTTGCACCCGAGTCTAAAGTAATATAGATAGGGTTGTCACTTTTTGTGTTTAGTATATACGGACTCAGAAGACATATAAGACGCAATAGCTGATCCAAGAGTTAGACTGGAACTCGGTGACTCAGATCCTTATCGTCAGATTGTCGTTTGTTTTCATCGGTTGACAGCATCTGGTCTTTTACTTTTCGTCAGTTGTTAAAAATTGCCAGCCCTATGTGCGTCACGTACGTATCTCATCGCATCATTACTGGGAACTGCGAGGTAAGAAATAAATTACAATGTACGCCATTGAATGCGATCGCTCGCTACTTCTGTTGGTATACCGTAAAATAACATAGGCGTAATGACACCGTACAAGACGAGAGTGAAAATTATAATCTACTTACTAGAGTCATTTGGCTTCAAATCTGTGCTTTTTTTTTAAAACTAATCCACAATCTCACAAAGAAAATTAGGACATTTGATCTGTTTAAGATAGAATTTGGTTCATCACTCGAATTAATATAAAATGATTATTGTTACGGGAATTTCGGCGCTGAATAAAGTCAATTTACTAATGTATTAAAGATTGGTTTTAAAAATAATAATGTACAGACTTGTGTTCAGTTGCAATTGTTGTATTATAAATTTTGAAGTTATAGAACGACCATAGTTCAGTCTAAAGATGTTCATTTGGTAACAAAATGTATAGTAAATTGATCTCAATGTATTTTATTTGTACGAGGGCGATGTGTTGCTGCAATGTTGCTTTGTTTTGTGTTAACATTAGCTAAATTCACACTTCACGAAGGATAACCAAATATTCGCAACGCGAAGTGTAAATAGTTTATCAAAATAGATTATACGAGTTACATCCTACGTACTTGTGAAGTGTTTATTGATGGAAACATAAACGTGATGCCCTCGATTCACTACACAAACAAACAATAAAAAAATATTACAATGCTACAAACTAATTACTATGTAGATATATTTGTTTAACAATAAGCTAATTGATACTTCCTGGTGGTCGATACTGAAGAGATCGAGCTGGCCACATGCACGCGACGACAAAAAAAAGAAAACAAATGACAATTGATCAGTACAAAATTAGAAGACAAAATTATGTTGACAAAACTTACGTTAAACGTTATGACAAGACAAAAGTCAATTTCAAATAGGTAACAATTTTTATACCATACGCTTTTAATCAAATGTCAATATTTCGGGTCGCGGCGGCGTCGACCGCGTTTACAATATTTCGTAAGATAATCTCAGTGAACATTCGAAGTGAAACTTCTAAAAGGTTAATGTTAAGATTAGTAGAGCTTTTGGATTTTATCTAATTATCATACATTACGTGTATTGTTTGAGTTTTCTATTTGAAATATTCGCAAAAATCAAAGTAACTTAGATCATATCTTTACAATAATTTATTTTGTAATACTAAGGAATAAATATTTAATACTCAAAGTGTTTATAGCAAGCGTATAAAAGAGGTTATTTGGTTTACTCGTTTCTCTGTCGCTCTGATTGATAGTAATATATTATTGTTTCATATTGTCTTTGACGGATATGAAAATTAATTTAGGACAGTAATATAAAATTCTTTGATTAAAGTAACCAAGACGACTCGTGTCAGCATTGGTCAGAGATGTTTTCAATGAAAACTGTATTTTAACAATTTGTATCAACGCGTCCGTTCGCGGTGTTCCATCTTGAAAGCTACTGTCGCTTGAACGTTTCGTTCGTATTGAGGCCACAATAATAGTTTTAAATATGTTTGTAAGAAAAAAAATCGGTCATTGGTCTGAGCATGTAAACAACGGGGTTAGTGCTCCTCTTTAGTTAATTTGCGTGAAGGGGTGAAGTTTATGAACACGACTTTTTTGGAAGTGAAATACCGCGAACGGTTGCGACTGTACATACATTGTTAGGTTATTTATTGTGACTGTTTGGTTGCTTTGTTTATTTTCTTTGGAAGTAAGAAAATGTCAAGAAGCCGTAACAGAATGTTTGGAATGCCACGTTAATTACCTACGGTGATTCCTACTAGGGTAACTGTAAACAGTTTTATAAGCGTTTTGTTAAAAGAATGCTGTTCCTCATTAAACTAAGTAGCTGCTTAGAATTTTAAGTCATTAACTTAAACGGAGCAAAGGGCGGAAACATTTAAAAGATTGACTTAAACTTTAAATTACTAAATTGAAATCTATACTAATGTTATACAGCTGAAGAGTTTGTACGGGTTAAGCTAAGGAACTACTGGTTGGTATTCAATAGTTATTTTTGTATTGAATAGTCCATTTATCGAAGAAGGTTATAGGCTATATAATCACGCTAACACTAATAGGAGGGGAGCATAATGGTGCAAAAGGTAAATTACACGCGAAAGGACTTACCCAGCAAGTTTTGTATAGTTGCCATGGTTACTAAAATAGGTTGTATCAAATAAAAATTGCCACGTAATTTACACATTCAGTCTCTTGTAAAGGACAGAACAATTTGTATATGAAAAAATCACACGGCAACAATTTGTCGACACTGGTCGACACTAACATAATAGTTAGCTTGCACGCAACTATTACCCGGACCATTAATTGCTTCCCGTCTATTGTACGGCCAATTATAACACATTAGTTGTGGTTTTATAGAACCAAAGAATATATTGTTTAATTAGTACGCATGTACTTAATATAAGTGAAAAATGTTGATTTAATTCTAACGGTCGATCTAATCATACATCGATTGTGTATTATTGTCTGTTGTATTGTTGTCGAGCGCGTCGGTGGCGTAGTTGTTAAGCGCTTCATCGGACCGGATCGTCCTCGACATTGTCCATTGGCCCCCGCCAATGTGTTTTTTGATTTTCGAATTGCATATGTCCAGTATCCGACGTTCTTAAGGTGAAGGAAAACAGCGTGAACCTGCACATATCGGCGAAGAAATTCAAAGACTTGTGTGAAGTCAACCAACACGCACCGTGGTTGCCTGTGCCTAGTCACCCCTAATTATAGGCTAAGCTAGCTCTTCAGTGGGGACGTATAGTGACTATTGATGATGATGACTGTTGTCTCTTTCTGCTACTCTGTACGTCATATCTTTTTTCTCCCTCTTGTAACGTGGAGTGTCCTTGAAATTCAAAAACAATCGTAAAGTTGCTCAGTCGAAGTTGTACTGTATTTATAAAAAGATACCATTATTTTGTGTTATACGTGAAAGAATGTTTATGAGTATTTCAATGTTAGTAACTTTAAATACATTTTTGATTTATCACCACATACGCGCCCGTTCGAGGAACGACGTCGGAGTCCCGCTGTAAAGGAAACAATCCATCTGTTAAAGTTTACGGCCGCGTTTACAAGCATGTGCTAAACTGCCTTACACCACTTTGTCGTTGTACTAAGCATTTGCACCGTCGAAAATATATTGTCATCCTTTCCGTTTTCTATGGAAAAAACAGAGATAGAATATGATTCAATACAAATACTACGCAGTGGAATTTCACGGTTGTGTATTGTGAACGCGTCGAGTTCTAAATACAATTTTCTTTGTTATATGGAGCTGATATTATTTTTTATATTTAGAATATATGCAGTAGTAACTGTTGCCAGCGTAAAATTGTTTTTTTTAGGTGGAATTATGATATACGAGAATCAAAAAACTAAGTTTATTATTTTTTTTAATGACGTATTTTGAAAAATAATTGGCAACAAAAAGTTAACTCGCATAATTCTGTACTTTGTCTTCTTATTGTTTGTCAAATTGTTTCCTAATTTGCGGCAATGTACTGGCTATAATCTTATACTATTAGTAACTATAAATAAATATTTGGATTATTAAGTATGGTAAAATGCCATATTTATTTGGTGAAAACGTGCCGTGCGCTTTTAGCCCGCGTTTGTTTATTGTGTCACTGAGGCACATCCCCGGTTCTTGTATGTTTTGGCTTAAATAACTTTCCAGTCATAACCTAAAAAAAAACACGCAAACAACTTAATTACATTTACCGCACCGCACACATATTTAAACAATGGTATAAGACATTTAAACCTATGTAACCTCAAATGTAATAAAAGCATATTCAACCTTCTTGTTGACAAGAAAAATATTATACGCTACCAAGGACGTCGAACTGGCTGCGTGCAAGTGAAGCTGTTTAAAAAGAAAACGGGAAGCAAATGACAATCGAACAGAGATAAAATTTAGGCGTATCCAAATGTAAAGATGCAGGAAATTGCTGTATCTTTAGTATATTGTACATAATTGTTTTCATTACACGTCAACTAAACACGTTTACGACAAGTCCCAACTAGAATCACTTTTTAAAGAACCTTTACACAGATACTTTTAACAGTCGCTGAGTGAAATCAAAGCTCAACTTAATGTTCCTTCTAAATGACTCAATCTAGACGCATTCGTATGCATTTGAATGTGAAACGAAGCAATTTAACTGCGCTTTTAGATGTTATTTATGGCACGGAGTTATCGCTTTGATTGTGAATACGGATTGAAAACGTGTTTTTTCCAAATGATGTGTGATTTTAATCTATCCATCATTACAACATTCATATTATATGGAGGGATAGACATTTATTGATATGAAGCCCTTTACATCTGCTTTATTACCCAGGTAACAAAAACCATTGTTTGATGAATAACTCAGAACTCAATTTCAAAGTTTATTGTTTCTGAAGTTAGTTTTTTTTTTCGTTAAATATTAACAGATTTTTGTTAATTTACTAATATTTCTTTTACCAATTCAACTAAGCTCGAAGCTTGTGTACGGATATGGTGTACGACAATAATCGAATAGCGGGATTCGAACTCTCTATCACTTGATCTGGAATCAGTACCCTTAACTACAAGGTTACTAGCGCTTGTTAAAGTCTTTGCCTTAGATCTTAGTTATATTGGGTGTTATATCAGGCTGACTTTCTACGTCGTCTTGTTCGTTGGTATAAAATAAGGTCTAAGGTTAGATGTAATCTTTTTTACATACATAAATGTTGTAAAGAACCTTTGAATGAAGTAATTATTGAAGAAAGATCATACGATACTATTGAGTTCAGCGTCTCAATGTACGGTAGTCGTTTGGGATTACAATGGGTCGTTTATAAGCTTTGAGAAAGTATGCCGTTGATAATGTTTTAGAAGGGTTTAAAGAGATTTATATTTTATCTTAATAACATAAATTCTGATTTAACAGCTGCTAGATATGTATGGCTGCACATACTGTGCCAACCCTCCGTAGAGGAAGGGTAATTTGATGGTGGAAATAACAGAAATTTTCTTTCCTTTTACTTTTTTCGTTAGTAAATCGTGGAGTGTCTCTATAATGTTTTATTTATTATTCTTTATTTAAATACGTAGTTAAAATAACCATATCACTTAAAGCCTAAGAAGTAAATGTTATAGAGTTAAAACAATTTGATTTAAACTTTCGTAATACTATAAGCCGACATACACGACCTGCTCAGTACCCGCTGCTTCGAGATGTCTAGAATTTTTACCAGCGATTTGAGACTACGGTCCGTGTATGTCCGCCAACTGTTGGCAGCCCAAGGCAGACCGTCTTTATCTGTTGATAGCAACGACTAGAATCAGTCCGTGTATAGAACAAAGTTTGTTGAATTTAAGGACAAGTGTGTGACAAGAAAATTGGCATCCTTGTGTAACTGCGGTGCATTACTTGCTTTAACGTCTGTTTCTCGTTACTCTGTGGTGCTGAATCAAACTAAATTGCACATAATTTATGCATTACTGGTAATGTATAATCTATACAAGCGATATCGCGATATTGTCCTCGCGGAATTACAAAAAAAATAGCGTATTTGTTATTCAAGACGGTAATATATCTCTGTATCAACTTTATAAAGATCAATTTAGACGTCTTGAAGTAACCCGTTGCATCCATCCATCTAAACTTATTTATTTACAATATTAGTAAGATTTAAACTAAAAATGATTAGCCGTTTCTCTCTCTCCTAGTGCCTCCTCACTAATGGAGGTTGGCCGTCAGCTCAGCGAACTTGTCCCGATCCAGTTCTAAGCGAAATATACTTTTCACGCTGGCAATATTCGTCCACTCTATATTTCTCTATATTTCGCAACCACGATAGTAGCCGTAGTCGCCTAAGATAATTATTTACTTGATAAATTATAAAAACAACTACCACACTCGGTGTCGTTAGTTGTGTTGAGCAGTTTACACTAAGCAAGTGGTCTGAGTAACTTTTAAACACAGTGCAGTAGTAAGAAGTGTTTGGTCTCACTGCGGTTTATGACATCACATAAAATTACAATAAACGGTAAACTAAAATCGAAACGTATATGAAATTAAGTAGTTATTTAATATCTGGAGAAAGTAATAACGCTGCAGGCGATTGATTGTATAATAAACGTTGTTATAAGTCGACTTTACGATGACGTGAATTATGATTAAAATTAAATAGTGATTGGACTGCGTGTGGCCAAAATAATTAATATTATACGAGACAATAAAACCTTCTTTATTAGAAATGTTTATTTACTACTTAAGAGTCATAAATATTACTATTAGAGACGATGAACACAAACAAGAAGGTGATAGGATTGAATGTAGATGGCTACAAAGGTAAAGGAAGACTGAAGGCGTGGATGGATTGTGTGAAACAGGATATGTGTAAGGGACTTCAGGTATAATGACTGACAGAGACGTGTAGAAGACTTTGTCGACCCCCGTAGAGAAATGGTCAGGTTGATGAATTATGAAAAAGTACAATTTTGTGACAGGTAAAGCTTTTAATAACTTCTCTTGGAAACAAACGATAACATTTTTTAGTTACTGTAATTCTAAAAGCTTACAAGCGGTTCATTGTGGATTAATTCGGAGACAATGGAAGTTGACAGACTTAATTAAAAAATTGTATTAACTCGTAAAACATATCGCGGAACAAATGCCAATCGTATAAATGCTTAAATTGCATGTAGAAGTAACCAGAAAACTTTAGAATAAAAATCTCTAAATGTATCTACCCCTTTATGTTACCTGCGTTAATAATTGTTTGTTAGAATCTTTGTAGAGTCACACGTTATGAGCACATATTTGTCCCCATTTGAGTCTACTCTAAGTTAGGAGTGACTAGAGTTTAGTCAATCACGGCGTTTTAGATTAATACAATATGCACATCTTTAAATTACCTTATAAATATTTGCATGTTCCCTTTCACAGAAGGAACATCGTATAGAGGCATAAGTAACTACGTTGCGTTCAAATTGAAATACGACTGCATCAAAGAATCTTGTAAAGCACAACTCGACACTATTAGGTCAACTGAACTGTTACACGTACAGTCGCCTTCGTTCGCGGTGTTCTACTTTTTATAAGAGTACAAACTAACAGTGGGAAATCTAAAGTGATCATCGGTCTTTAAAGACATCAGCAACACTAAAGAAGCAAACGCGTTGTCGGCTTTTGAATGAGATGTAACTTACAGATAAATGGACTTGCCCATTTGTAACTTATGACCCATCCTTTCATGGAAATAAACAATGGTCTTGGTACAGATATTTTGATGTACAGAACAATGTCTACCTTATTAATATTGTAAGCCCGAAAATTAGTCCCCCTTATGGACATTGTTATAATTTGAATTGAATATATACAAACATAGTCTAAAAATATATACATAGTCTTAAAGGTTTTCTTTGTGATACAAATTAAGTTTTTTTTTTAATACAGCGCAGATAGAGTCGCGCTCGACAGCCAGTGATGTATAGCCCTGAATGTAATATGATGTATGTTATTGTTAGATTTTGACCTTTATCATTTCACTATTGTTGTTTTTAAAGTGTAAAACCGGCAAGTAACCCGACTGTACCTCATTCGTTTGTCTTTTAAACTTTTAACGTGGTCATTCGCCACGATTTCCCTTAGAAGCTCAAAGCTCCTGCACCAAAATAAACAAACACATTCCGAGAAACTACTCTAAGAAATTAAAGACTTAACGAACTGTTTGTGTACTTGAAAGAACAAAACGACTGTAAGAATAACTCAGAGAACACACATTTTATATACATAACGTATCTTTTCTAACCTGGAATAAACAAAGACTTTGAGTTTTCCTAATTAAATATAATTACAAAGCTTTTTATAAGTGTTTTTTTATTGGTTCAGCAATTGATTCATCTAGAACATACAATAAAATCATTTCTCTTCATATCACCATCATCATCTGCTCTATTCTTTACGGAATGCGGGCACAGTACGTGCTACTCGTCCTTACATATCCGTCAGCTATCGAATCTGAATTACTTCCCTTCTGTGTTCCAATTTTTCCACCTCTGCATCCATCCAAAAACGATCATCACCACCTCCTCACGTCACCTTTTGTTTCTTAATTTTTATTACTTAATTTTTTCTAGCTATAAAATTGTTCGTATTTCTTATAAATTTCGTTGTGCAATTTGTTCAAATATTTTCTACAATCATAAATGTTTCGCAAATATGTTAGGTACAGCTAAAATGCGTAGATTCTGAGCATTCTTGTTCCTACTTCAAGTTCATACATTATGGATTTCTAGCGAAACACCGTTTGCTAAGACGGCATTGAACCGGTTGCGATTTTTTTTTTTAATTTCAAAATTGTAGTCATTAACAAATCAAGTTATAATAAATGCTATTAATCACATTACATTAAAAATATTGCTTGAAAAAAAAAACGATTTTGCATCGAGGTATGAATAAGCTTCTTTGTTTTATACGAGGGGTGGGGGGGGGGGATAAAAACTACAATTCGTGTAAATAACTTCAATATTTATATAAGAATTGTGAAGATAAGCTAATTCCGCACGAAATATTTTATGATTGTCTGTTTAAGTAACGTTGCAAGTGAATCGTGTTATCCTTGAGAATGTATTGAGATAATATTCACGACCATTATTTATAAAAGGTACTGATACTTCCACTATATACGAGCATGTAATTTATTATTGCAATCACTGCTAAGGCACGTTCGTAATCTGACGAGTATAAGGTACAGCAATGTTTCCAGTTATTTTATAAAACTAGCAACTAAGTCTAGTTATACTGAATCAAAGAGCTATTCAAATTTAAAATAATAAAGATTTAAATTTTAATTCAAATGAACTACGGTCGAGGTTGTTGCGATCCATTACGTTAATATGCCGTTTGACGTTTCCACTGAGAGAACTTGACCAAGCAATAAAAAGCGACCCAAATCATATTTATATTGACAGTTAACTGTTCAATACCATTTACTGGACATGCATAATTTGGCAGATAAGTCTTAAGCTTGTTACACACCTTCGGGTGTCTGTATCGTACATACGTGTCTGACTGTTCATTTAAAAGTGAAGGTGTTGGGCTTTAAACTTGTTTTGAATGTAACTGTATATTCAAATAATTTTAAAAGTTGAAAAACCTTACTTGGAGCTGTACGCATCCTGCACGGTGCGTATCGGAGGGGTTTCCGGTTCTTTCTTCATGATGTTTTGTTTCGTTTACTCAGTCCGTAATTTGTACTAACTGAGGAACTGCAACCTCCTTGTTATCATGGCCACCCTTGTTATCTGTAAAAGATGCATACAATCAAAAATGATAATATAAAAATGTTAAAAAGCTGGACATTAGCAAGCCCCAATAGTTTTATACTTAAAAGGCGAGGGCATCAGACCCTGAGATAATGGGTTCGAAAACTCCAAGTCGACGTAATTTTTATGAACCTAGCACGGGGCTCATGTTTAGTTGAAATGGATAAATTTTAAATAATTTTCTAATATTTATAAAATCAAGAGTTACTTCTTTTGATACGATTATTATTTTACTTTGTCTAAGAATAATGAATAAATGTCTACCGCCTGCATTATACTCGCAGACTTCAAGTTAATGCGAACAGGAAATTAAAAATTGAACGATGGAAAATTGCAGATGCAGTGTTTAATGTCTAGTTCCTTCGGAAAATGTACTAACGGTACATTTTATAGAATTAAAAATATATTAGAAATATAATTTACTTTTAGCTATGTATGTGATGCTAAGTGCATCGGGAAGTCATTGAAATGAAGG
>JAODUI010000009.1:4568066-4588705 GCA_027563995.1 Papilio gigon | reverse complement strand
ATGACCTCGGAGCCTTTAAGAGTAGAGTGAATAGGCATTTCTTAGGCTAGCGCGTATCATATTTAGACTGCATCACCACTTAACATTAGCGGTCGAGCACCGGCTTATTCAATGTGAAAAAAAAGTCCATATGCATGCATCCTTATGAATGACACATGTATGGTATACATTCATATTATTTACGTCTAAGCTATACAACGTATTGACAATTACGCACATTCCGTCTATCACAGTTCGTCATCAATGTAATTCGCAACGGGGTTATCCTTCTTGCGTTTCTGTTACAACCATCATATTTACCTTCTTACAATTTTATAAATCGAATCACGTTGCTGGCAGGTTGACAACAATATATGACAATATTTACATACATTTCAACTGATTATATGACAGATATTAACTATTTCACTAAGCTCGAAGCTTCCATCGATTTTGCTCAGAACAAAAAACCGGCGGGCTTCGAACTTGAAACCGTGTGATTGCCACTGTCAAGCTATTAGCGCTGCAAGTACATACTTATTAGCTACTAGGGTTACCAGCTATCACCCTCAAATCAATCAGCTACATAATAATTAAAAAAAAAACACAAGCGTGCAGTCTGAGAGGGTTACAAAAATTAATATACGTGGGTTTAAGATTTTTTTTTGTATGACTTACGGCTATTCCAATTTTATTAATAGTACAAATAGATAGATTAATTAAAACAGGTTTTAACTAATAAGACTTTTGTATGAAAAAGTGACCAATAGATTCCATAAATTATAAAATCAAATCAAAAAGTAATTCAGAGGAAACAAGCAGTCTTATTTACAAACTCTTAATACCACTTCATGACTAAACAATATATGTGTTACTGTAAAAACGTGAACTTCGGCCAATTTTTAAATTTACCCGTCATACTTAAATTTATCAACAAGCTTTGACCCAACGTTACGGATTGTTGCAACAGTTTATTCATGCATTTTTGCTTTAATTCAAGAATCACCGTTAATAGTCACTATCATTATATCACCTCACTATACGTCCCCACTGAGAGGATCGGAACCTACCTTATTATTAGGGTGACTAGGATATAATTAACCACGCTGGGGCCAGTACGGGTTGACATCACCCAGATAATTTGAGTTTCTACGCAGATATGTACAGGCATCACCATGTTTTCCTTTATCGTAAAAAGTCGGACAAAGTACATGCGAAATTTGAAAATCGAAAAGCACATTGGTACATGTCGAGGATCGAACCTGGACAATGTCGAGTACAATCTGGTCAAAGGCTTAAAAACTGCGCCACCGAAGCTCCACCTCTCACATCCTAATACATAGGTAATGTCGATACACAAATAAATATAGTTAAGTTTTTTTTTTACATTATAAATTCAATGATTTAAATTCCTTTTTCCTTTAAAACACAATGTTAACCGGCTCTTTACGTTGTGTTTAAAACTATGATTGCATTTATTTATGGTATAGACTTCTTATGACCATTTTTATTCAGTCTTTTATCATATGTATTCGTATATCTTAGAATTGACCGTAATTCGATCTTTTACAGTAACATATACATCCATATGAGTACATATATAATTGTAATTGTAGCTGTGGTCAGCTCGTCAGTAGCCGCGAAGCCTCCGTGGAGGACTAACGTAGTAAAGTGGAAAAGAACAACATTTTTAAAATGTTAAGTATAGTGCTATTAATAGTTGTTTCTGCAAGCACCCAAGCGGTACCAAGTAAGACATAGTTTTTTTTTTAATATGTAAACGAAATGAAGTTCTTACTAAGTAGGTTCTACGACTCCGCTTAAGCGAAATTAAAAAAAACAAAACTAATTTAGCCTAAGTATTATTCCTGACTGTAATCTATCCATATTCTAAATTCCATCCATAACGTCCATACAATCCACCATAGGCTAGCGTGGTTGACTATGGCCTAGTCACCCATGAATAGAGTAAGTCAGTGCTGCCACCCAAAGAATCTTTAACCGTTTTATATTTAATTCATAAAAAATAATCTTCTCACTCAAGTTTACATAGTTTGACTATGACATTATTATTTCTTTGTTGTTTTTTAATTATTTTGATACGCATACCGGATTTAGCTGGTTTATTATACTAGCATTTGATCAGGACATCGTTCGCGCGAATTGTAAACAAACTTAGTAGCCTATATTTTATTTTAGGTATTAACATATGTACCAAATTTAAATTAAATCCGTTCATTGGTTTCAGAATTACTTGCTAATAACTCTAGCCATACATCTGTGGTCATAGATCAGACAATGATAGTACATTTTTAATCAGTATGACAATTGATACAGATTAAAAATATAAATATTTTCTACAGTTATTTTCGCATTCCTAAATAAGATCCATAATAACATTCCTACAAAAATCAAAAGATTTATAAGATCAGACAATAATTACGTCTAGTTACACGATGCTCAACACGTTACACCGGTTTTCTGAATAAACACAAGGCGACCAGGAAAATGTTGCAAAAACCTTTGTCGAGAGACTCATACTAACATTTAATGTTGTTTTTGTTTTTTTCAAACTTGCACGGGTTTTACACAAAATGTTTTAAAGGGTAATACTTAATATATTACTGCTACAACATCTGACAATCCTCTCTCGTAACGTTAACCAAGATTATTAAACTTTACGCACCGTTTAAAATCTAACAGATATGAAGATTTACAACGAATCTGGAGTTTTACCGTGGCTATAAAAGTAGCATTTGAGACGTTGTTACATATTTAAATTAATGTTATAGATTATTTCAGTATCAACATCAGTTTGCCCTTTTCTCTACTGAGGGTCGGCACAGTATATTCTACTCTTCCATACATCTCTGTCAGCTCGTATCTGAACTCACACACTTCCTACGCATTTCCTCTTTCACGCAATCCATCCACATCTTCAGTCGTCTTCTACTTTTATAGCTATCTATATTCAATCTCATCACCTTCTTGTTTATATTTTTTTTAGTTTATATACTATTCAGGTACATTGGTACATGTCCAGTTTACGTTATTCCAGTCACGCGATCGAATCCAGCGCTGGATTTCAACTGGAAAAATGAAAACATAGTACAAATGTATACATCATTTCAACTCTTTAAATACCCTAATAATTAAAGACCTCTGTACACGGTTAGTTTCAATAGATGACGTGGTGCCGGCTGTTCAAGCCGGGCCCCCCCCTCTTAGGGGATATTTTATAATTTAGTAATATTTTTTTTGCCACTCTATCTAAGCTCTAGGATAGAGCTAGAGCTAGAATGTGGTTTACGACAGTAGTCGAATGGCGGGATTCGCACTCTCGACCACATGACCAGTAAACCGTACCCTTAACTATTGGGCTGTTGGCGTTTTACTTTATAAAAATAATTCACAAAATTCTCTTCACCCAGCGTCTGATAAGATGTGACGTGTTTTCCAGTGACGTGCAATGACTGCAAACTGCTGAACGCCTGTCCGGGAGCGGTGTACCTCGCAGTCAATCAGAAGAATACCCGCACGGAGGAGATTATCAAAAGCGCTATTTGTTCTTCTGACTATGTCGTCGGTATCCCAAAGGTGAATTGTACTTTTGACTTTCGAATCATCTTTAAAAGTGTAATCATTCTTTCATTCTCGAAAAATGGTCGACAGATACTCCCCTGGAGTACTCAAAATGTAATTACAAATAGTGGTCAGTGGCTGCAGTACTCTAGGGTAGAAAATACTTATTCTGGAGTTTCGATTAAAAAAAAATACTATTATCAAATATCTTACTAATAAATTACTTATTATTATTGCTAATTAAAAAAATCCGAAAGTTTTAATGTATGTATGTTTGTTATTAACTCTATAAAAACGTACGTTAGTAGATTAGAACCTTGAATATCGTATACGATTCTAACTCTTTATTTTTTAGTTCACACCAACATAGGTGAGGTAATAATTCTAAATCTCCTACATTTAAGGTATGCTGCTCCGCGTTCCCGCCTGCACAGGATGAGATCGACAACCATCCGCACCTGGGTCTACTGCCGAGCGAGTGCGGGGAGATAGAGGGCAGTCAGATAGTCGGTGGCACGGTCACAAAGCTATACGAGTTCCCCTGGATAGTACTAATATCTTACCAAACACGTATGTTGATCACATATTAGTTAATACGGTACAAGCTTTGATTTCCATCACGATCTTAATGATCGCAGAGATTCGCATTTAGACAGTCCCTTACATTTCTTAATACTTAACATGAAGGAACCATCAGATTCGGTCAATCCTTACTAGAGAAGTCTCTTAATTTTAATATAAACAGATTTTAATAGTCTGAGTTATGAAGTAACATAATTAGACTTTTGTCAATTGCCTTTCGTAGAGAGTTCCTCATCATCAACCTGCCCTATTCCCAACGGATGGTTGCCACAATATGTACTTCTCTTCCATTCATCTCTATCAGCTGCCATATCTGAATTCACTCCCTTCTAACGCATATCCTCTGTCCTATTAAAGGAAGTTTTTAATTTGTTTTTACATGGAGGATTATCGACTTATTTTTTAACTCCAGGTGTCGGCAAACAGTTTCTTTGCGGTGGAAGCTTGATCAACTCCTTGTACGTGATGACCGCGGCTCATTGTGTCAAAGATAAGAAGATTGCTGGCGTCAGGATTGGTGATCACGATTGGTTGAGTAAAGTTGATTGTGAAAAAGACACCGGCGTATGCGAGTCTCACTATCAGGTTTGAAAAAAAATAATTACATTTTAAACAAACCTTTTCATAGTAGATACGAAATTTTATCTGCATTGTGGAATTTTTTTACATCTCTTAATTTCAAACTGCATTAAAAAAATCCACGGATAAACAAAAATGTTTCGACATCGAATATTGTTTTAAACCGTTAATAATTATTTCAGGATATTGGAGTATCGGAGAGAATCATTTACCCTGCATACCAGGGCCCGCCAGTTGTCCGTCACGATATTGCACTTCTTAGACTAAAGAGGCCTGCGGACCTCTCACGCAGTAAGTAACTGCTATTAACTAAAATTAAACACATAATTCCAAGTTGTGTTGCAGATTTATAATTTTAAAACCACGCATTTTTGTATCGTCATAATCATCGTCAGCTCTTGTCTGCCCTCTGTCGACCTTTGCCAATACCTTCCACGCATTTATGTATCAAAATTTATAAAAAAATGCATTCTAATATAAATAAATGTAATGTCTTTTTTGAAAACAAAGTCTAAACCTAATCTACGTAATTATTTACTTTAGGAAACTACGGAACGATCTGTTTGCCTACATCTAAGAGCTCGAGGGAACAAAATCTTGACGACACGAATGCCGTGGTCGCCGGCTGGGGACTGACGGAGAATAACACAGCGTCCACGGTGCTGCTCAAAGTTACTGTACCCATTCGCTCAAGCGATAATTGCAGGAAGTTCTACGGCAGGTACGTGAATTAGTAGAATTCTTCTGCTTGAGCTGCCTCTCGTATGTAAGGGCCGTGACCACCTCCTTCCACTTTTCCAAAGACTACTAGCTTCTAAAGATTGTCTCGGTCTTACTTGGCAATGTGTGCGAAGTACAGAAAGATTATCATTAGAGATTCGAATAAATGGTAATTACAAATGTCGATTCGCAGTTAATTTATCTGTCAAAAGCATTTATTATGAAGGCGGCAAACACCACATATTTTCCTCCATCAGTAGTAGGCTCGTCTGGCACCAAGTTGTGCAAATTTGTGCCCATAGTTAGATATGAGTCGCCACAAAGTTTGCATGTAGAAACAAGATAATTTTGCTGATTTGCTTTTAACGCAGAGATGATGAGATAAATGTAAACAAAAGAAACGTTTATTTCTGCTATTCGTCCCGTGACCCGAGGAAATCAATTCATAATTCAAAAGATGGAAATAGGATATATCCATCCCAATAAGTGTTTATCTCACCATTCCAATCTCTTCCAAAACGCGAACTCAAATAAAACAAAGAACGTAACTTTGTTTACATCATATCTAATTTGCTTCTAGAAACAGTAAAGAAGATGTCACGAAAACCATACTTTGTGCGGGAGAACTGGGTAAGGACTCGTGCAAGGGAGACTCCGGAGGTCCCCTGATGGTGGCAGAGGAGGTGGACAATGTATACAAGTACATTCAGCACGGGGTCGTGTCCCACGGACCCAGCAAGTGCGGCTCCTTGTTCCCAGGAGTTTACACCGATGTGTCCTGGTACGTCAAATGGATATTGGATACTATCAGGCCATAAGAAATTACTTTAGAATAATTGTATAGGTTTTAATTTTGACATGTTAATAAATATAAGTTTAGATAATTATTGTTTTATTTAATGATTTCTCTGGTTATACACATTTCGAAGCCACTAGCGGTAAGCGGTTTACGGCTGACATGATGAACCCATCGGTCGACGTTTTTATTTTTTTATGTATAGTTTATCTACGAATTATTGTTGCCAAGTTTAATTAGGTTCTCGACGAGTGTTGTTAAGAACTGAAAAAGAGTGGTACGTGTGGTTTTAGGAACTTTATAGCTCAATAGCTTAAGCCATCAATCAGTACAAGCTATCTGACTATCATTCTTTATGATGTGATACCTCGCAGTTCAATAAAACTGCCTAGCTTTATTTATTATATTTTGAAAGTAAGAACAATTCGTAAGCTCCAAGGTGTAATTGCATATTCTAGGAATACATCCAATTGTAGTATATCCCGATGTAATGTGACTAAAAATTCTAAATTCTCGTTTAATCTATAATAAATTGTTGTAGTGTCAAAAGTATGTTATATGTCCAAAAATGTTGTGATGATGATGATTTGATGATGATGATGTGATGATCATGAGGATGAAAAGTATATTGTCGTAGAAAAAGATTTATTTTAAACACAGTATATAATGAAAATGACCGTAATCTTGGGTGTCTAAATCAGTTGAAGCTTATTGAAGCTTTTTTTAAGGCTACTATAACCGATAATAAAATGATGATGATGATGATCTCCGTGACGAGTCCGTCAATGGCTAACGGTCTTGCTATCTCCGGGAGTGGTACCCTAGGTATTAGGTATTTACTGATATAAAAAGCTCGTAGACATCTGCTTTGGTAGCTTTGGTAATTCCAGGATAAGATATCAAGCGGTTTTACCCAATGCAATATAATGTAATATGTTCAATATGAAACAAGAGTTCAGATAGTTAGCTGGGAGTTTTATCGTCAGTCTCTTGACGTAAATTGAAAGGAGTGGTATTGAAATATATTGACAATGTTTGTGAGTGTAACATTTTTCTTGATGGTTTTTACTATCGTTAGCAGCTTAAGTAAGTAATATTATAATTTTATAAAACTCTTATTTAATAAAAAAAAAAACAAAGAAAATTTTACTAATACAACGTCAAAGTGTATAGCGCACTTAATGTTATAAAAATGTAAGCTAATACAAGCAATCTGAATATACGATCGTGTCCGTTTCGTACGTATTGAGTCGACGTCGAGGGTGAAGTTTTTAAATGTTTGTGAGAAAAAACTCGGTCGGAGTTGAGAAGAGAAAATGACTAATTGCTTTTTACTATTATCACGGTTTTTGTGCTCTTCGTTCGTTAATTTGAATAAAGTTCGTTTATGGACATGGCAATATTTTTTAAATGGAACACCGCGAACGGTTACGATTATATATATTTTAGGTTATACAAATAGACATCGCATAATTACGCATTGTCCGTTTTATATTTAATTTTAAAGCATTGATTTGATTTACAGATACTTGCGATGATTGTATTCCAGTAATGCAATGCGCGAGCGCAATTAAATTAGTAAGGCGCGATATGAGTGAAAAAACACGACAAATTTTGAGAAGTCATTTATGCGGCTCAGGTCACGGCGTAGCTGAAACTAAGGTAAAACTTTGGAAAGGTGGAAGAAGGAGAATCTTAATTCGTTTGTGTGTTTTTTTATGTTTTTTCGTTTGTAAACCTGCTATTATATATAGCTATAGTATGAAGGCTGTGGAAGACATTGGGAAAGGCCTATGTCCAACAGTGGGCAGACCGGAGCTGATGATGATGATGATGAAAGGCTTATCAGCGCCGTTGAGAGGTGCCGCTGCAACGATTAGTTTGGTTCAAAAATATCAGCAACAGGCATAAAAGGAAAACGCGATAGTACAACTAATCAATAAACGTTTTGTCACACAGTTATGTTACTTACTTCACATTGACAGGGGAGCGTGGGATTCGCTTTCATCAGTTTTTCATGTCCATAGTGGTATATAACAAAAATATATTTTACCAAAAAAAACCGATAGATGTCGCTATTTAATAGAATGAAATAAATTGATTCGTGGTTCACCCGAGTATCTTGATGGTTCAATTGACTTTTTTTTTATTATTACTTAATCTTATATTAGAATTATTTTACAGATCTGTTGTGATAATTTGATTAATGATGAAGAAGTAGGAGTGGGAACATCAGATATATCTAATCATCCTAATATGAATCTTTTACCGATGGATTGCGGTCACATAACACCGAGCAGACTGCTTGGGGGGTATCGCGTGGAGGTTGAGTTTCCTTGGGTGGTTCGTGTCGCTTACAAGAACAGTGGTAAGACATTACAGAATAACAATCTACCTCTAAATACCGTCTATTAAACTGCCACTGATGTCCCTTCATCTTATGTACGTTTTCATTGTTTTTTTTTTGGAACCAAATGTTTATAAAATTTCGCCCCATTGTTATAAAAATGCTGGCCGATAAACTGAAGTCGAGAAATTCGATAATCACGATTTTTGTTGTGAAAATTCATCGTAATTACTAATAGGTAAATGGAATCAATAATTGCAGACGCATTGCCTATCTATAATCGACACAGGAACGGATGCAGAGAAGACATTTCCTATTCCTGTGCGTACCTGCCAAACTCGCTTTCCCTTCCAATTGTTTTCTTATGAGAAAAAGATGGGAAGCAGATTAGCACAATTTCCGGTAGTATTGCAAAAATCCATGGCCGTCGATGATCACCATTGTCATCCCGCCGCTTGTTGCCCCCTTCTCCTATAAAAAAAAACGTACAAACATTTTTAACCAGCAATTTTTTTTACATTGCAGTGAATAATTCATACGCATTCGAATGCATGGGAACTTTAATTAACTCACGGTACGTGTTGACGTCAGCTGAGTGTACCATGAACAGACGTGCGGTCGGCGTAAGAGTTGGTGCTCGCACCCGACGACAGTTTTGTACGGACACTATTTGCGAACGTAACATTCAGGTAAAGTACACGCTTTATAATGAAGATAAAGATTCGACAGCCTAATGGTTAAAGGTACGGACTATCGATCTAGCGGTGGGTTTGAATCCCACCATTCTAATATTGTCAGGAACCATATCCTAACAGAAGATTTTTCAAGTATACCTGGTTACAAGAACTATCAGCAAAAAAACAAAAATCATCAAATCAAATATTTAATATGTAAACTACGTGTAATTTGTCTATGGTGTATGGTGTGTGTGTGTGTGTGTGTGTGTGTGTATGTGTGTGTGTTTAGGAATTAATAATTTAGGGAGTATTTAAAAAAAACAATTAAGAAATGTGTTGGCAACACCAAGGATGTTAGTAACATAGAGCACATTAAGTAATTGCAACATTAATATAAATGGCGTCGGTTGCCATGGTAACAGGCGGTAAGAATAACGCGGGGACCCCGAAGAAGAGTATTTACAATTGTTTGAAAGCTAAAGTTAAATTCATAACTTCATCCGTTATTTTGACGTTTATAAAAATAAGTGCAATTGTTATTGTTAAAAGTATGTAGACATGTTTTATTCCCGCAGGACGTACAAGTATCAGAGCAGATCACTCATCCAGAGTATGTAACAAATTTAAAGACATTAAACAATATAGGTCTATTACGTCTCCGAGAGCCAGTAGACTTAACTAAAGGTATAAAAATTAGATATAATTATGACTTTATATTGTAAAAATACCAGTGAACTTGTCAGCAGATAGCCCACCGACTAATTGGAATTTTGCAAGACAAAATCAGTCTGCTACAAATCTTATATCGAGTATTAAACAATCGAACGGACGACCAATGTGCCCGCAGGTCTTAGTAGTCAAGTCCACGAAGGAAGGCCTTACGTAAGATGGCACAATCTGGTCAAAGTTGCGGGAGTATCTTGGATTGATCAGCATGGCGATCTTTGGGAGAAGCCTACGCCCAACAGTGTGATAGATATGATGGCTTCATCATCATCATCATCATTATAAGCCTAATGAAGTCCACTGCTGGGCGTAGGCCTACTCCTATGATAATTGGTCGCTTATTATTGTTTCAGAAAGTATTGGTGTAATTTGCCTACCAATTATTGAAACACACAGAAAAAGGAATGTAACTGGAGACGTTGGTACAGTTTCCTTTTGGTATGAAAATGAAACAGAGGAACAAATTCAAATTCCTTTATCTATTTCCAATGTCCATAGATGTCAGCACTATGTAAACAGGTGAGTTGTCTTTCTCTTCTACGATAAAAGATTTTTTTACGGCATTGAACATAAGATTTAGAATCCTGATTCATCACCCCCGACCCATCGCCATCAAGTAAGTTAAGTAGGCTAAGATGGTAGTGCAAATTTTTGCAAAGCAATTTAGGAACGACGGTAGGCTACCCTTGGCGCCAAGAGTGAGTAAAGTATTTACGTCAGCTAGAAGTGAAGTTTTTAGTACACCATCAATAATAGTACCATCTTGTTTTCAGACATGGAGTCACTGATCGCCAAGGTTTATTAGCTAACAGCATATGTACACAACGCAGTGACAGCAGCTGTTCGGTCGCCCCTGGATCGCCTCTGATACTCGAAGATTCGTTTCCCGATTCTTACAAATACCTACAATATGGTGTTTCGATCACTGGAACCACTAGATGCGGCCCAGGAATCTTCACAGATGTTAGTAAATATGTGAAGTGGATATTGGATACCATTAAGACTTAAACAAATGACTGTTCTTTTTTTTATTGTAATCGTAAAATTCTACGGCGTAACTCTTGTTACATACTGTTGTTTCTGTCTAAATTAAACTTAATGAATGAGATAGTTATACGTTTGTTAGACAAGTGAAGTAACGGAAACTCGTGGCACGAATAACATTGATTGCAAGCATTATATGTTTTATTGTGATTCATAAATAAATTGTTTATTTCCAATGAACAAGTTATTTGACTAGCTTATATCCGAGGGGTTATTTGTTTATTTATTTATGTATTTAAAAAATATGGAATACGAAAAAATGCCTCTAAACCAATCCAGAACGTCAAGGCTTGTCCATACACTTTGGTAACCCGCCAAGAACATTTTCAACAACTTACTGAATTCGCTTATACCGACAAATACAGCAGGTTACATATATATGCCCAAAATAGGTTGAACTTCAATGAGCTTTTATACAATTTAGCCGAATGAATGGAATTTCTATTAAATTCAAATTTCGATTGAGTCCAGAATCCATTTTAAATATTTGGTGAGGTCGATAAATAGATTGACATCGCTGTCTTTTAGCCTCGTGGACAGCATCCCATACTGAGTGTATCTGGTATAACCATGGTGGTCAGTTTTCACCATGAAAGGCGCGCCAGTCTCGAAGTCCAGGGAACCTTTCAGACATATCGTGTTTTGTGGGAATCTGTCGGTGCTGCATTGTGTGCTAAAATTAAAATAGTTAAATTAATTTCGAAGCGTCAATGGTCCAACGTTTAATATAGGCATCATACGCACTACCTAGCGGTTGTGGGTTCAAATCCCACTTTCGACTATAGTGAACCTTATCCTAATACAAACTTTTTTAATCTTACCTGGAATGGCTATAAGAAATATTAGTAAATCAAGAAAAATCTACTCGTGTTTAAAAAAAAACATCAAATGAATCGTTAACTGATATTAAAAAATGTAATATAAACTATGTATTACCGGATATACTGTTTGCATTTATCTTTAGAAATAATTGTGGATCTTGATTTTTTCAAAGTATTTGGATGGTTAGATAATCTCCAACCAGCGAGTGTACCACGCACTCCGGTCACATTGCGACCAAATGAATCGCTGGCCGTGGGTAGACAGATTGCAGCGGCATTAGCTGAAAACCACACAAATATGTTCTACTCATAAAAACGGTTTAACTCACGTGTAAATCGGTGTCGGTACCGACTAGTTTCGAGCCCGTCAGGTACTTTTCTTCAGGGTGAGTGGGATTGGTTCTCAAGCGGGTTCGTGGCCCGTCGCTTGCTGACGGTTTAAGCTTGTCGGTACCGAAACCGATTTACACGTGAGTTAAGCCGTTTTTTTTAAGTAGTATAGTGAAATGTCTAAGATTTAATAATTTAACACACATGTAATCTATGAATTAAACATATTTGAAGAAAGTATGAAACGTAAGACTGATTTGCAGCAACACTCAGATACATTATTTATCCATTAAGCCTTCTATCTAGACTAAGACAGCCAAATTAAGGCACCTTTAATCAACGAGAGCGTTGCAAAAACATTGTGTGACATTGTGAATGCAAAGCTATATAACATTTATGCTAACAACAGTAAATTTAAAAAAACCCAGTAAGCTCCCTAAGCGTTATCATTCAAACAATAAAATGACACATTATAAATCATCATCTCATTAGATGTCAAACTTGTATATAACCCGCCATCTATGTGTTGTACGTCAACATTTCAAATCCATCTACTGAGTAAAATAACAATGTAAAATATTTACGTTGTTCGAAATCAACCTCTTTTTGAAGCCGCAATAGAGCTATGCAATTTGTACAAGGTAATACTGTATCATCGCAGCCGGGAGAAATTATAACTTTTTCTATAGCTATATCCTGAAAAAGTAAAGTTCGAAAAATGTACAACAGAAACTCCATTTCAATAATACAATACAAAATTAAATAAACGTAAGTCTTAACAAAACGTTCTAATGTAATGGTAACTAAGGTTCAGTTTAATTTGATACAGAACATTGAACACTTGTATAGACCTCAGCAACGTCAGTTACACATGGCCCGCTCCTAGCCGCCTGCCCGTGCTGTAACACGACCACACGGACGACAGGCGTCAAGTGGAATGTTTCAGCGTTACACAAGTAAATTTAAATCGCAAAAGTTGACTTACCTGGGGAGGTGACGCGCAAATCATATCTGAACCTTCACCTTCGCAATCAATTCTAGTTTTTACATTGTATTCACCAATTCTCACCCAGCTTGAATTGTAATCATTGCCGGCGCGTTCATTCACTGTTAGAACATATCTGGAGTTTATTAAGCTACCACTATGAAGTAGCTCCCCTTTCTTATCAGCTAAAACAAAGATTATATTAATATAATAGTATTACTGAGGATAGCTGAGAGTGTGTTTTGTTTTTTTTTTATTAACCTATAATAATATCTCACGAAGGTTTTAATGATTTACCTGAATTATCAAATATAAGAGCTATCCAGGGAAATTCTTCGAAACTCGGTTTATCAGATAGTACGTAGTCTTCGTTTATGGTACCACACACCCTCGCCAGCAATGAGAGGTTAGGATGATTCACTACTTCAGCCTCTGAAACTTATAGTTAAAGTGTCATTTTATATCACAAAAGATTATTTCTTCAACGACAGAGATGATAAAGATAATCCACAGAGAAGGTAATAAAAAATAACTTACGTGCATTACTTCTGGCAACGATATAAAACACAATAAACCCTTCAAGTCTGAGAAATAACTTATTTAAGAAATGCATCACTTCATCCAAAATTATCTAATAGATAGATAACGCGTGTCGAAGACTTCACACGTCTGCTGTTGTTGTTGCTGGACTGTGTTCTTATAAAATATATTTATTGACAGATTGATCTTCAGTTTCAATCGCGGTCACACACGTGAAACAACATCTTGTTGTCTCTATTTTTACAAGGAAAATGATAAGGATAACTATACAGTTTATGTATGAGAGTTTCACGAGCGGAAACGAACGGTGCGATGTTCACCAGTTGTCCTTGATACAAAGCGGTACAAGACCCGATCTGCCGCGCAAATATTGAGCAGTCGTCTATGTTGTAGATACATCGTAGAATTCAACATTTCTCGAACTGGCCAAGGTAACCAGATTAATGAATAATCAAAGTTTGAATATAACTACGTTGACGTAAACGTTCTTTACGTGAATAGTCATGCATTTTAATAAATTAATCAACTAATAATAATAATAATAATAATTCATTTCATCCATTTCAAAACATTACAACACAATTACAACAATGAAAGAACCGAATATGAGGTAATAAACAAAATAAAAAAAGAAGAAAAAAAAAAAGAAACAAATAAAAAACGCAGATAGCTATGTCGCTGTGTGTTGCAATGCCGAAAAGATTAGGATTAAAAACAGTTAATAATACAGTGGGTAATACTAGACGGCCAGCAGGAAACTATAAAAACATGATGTCTAAACACATAAATTTAGACAGGCGGCGTCGCGCGCAGTTATTGTCGAGTGAGCCTCGGCGGGCGACAACGTGCGCACGATGCGGCCGCTCCTCACTGTGTTGTGCTGCGCACTCCTCACGGCCCTCGCCACTGCTATCAGTGAGTACAACTACAATATGTCTATACAATTAATAAAAGGGAAGTGCTTATGTAATATATTAAAAAAAAAACAATGTCGCGAACAAGATATTTGCTTGTTTGTTGTTTGTGGGTTAGTTATATTGATAATTCAATATTTGTCTATAACCGTTATCTTCGATACTGTTCAATCGATTTTGTGGGAATGTTAGAATAACTTAGGATTTTTAACTACATTAATAAAATATGAATCAACTAAAGTTACCATCAACCTTCCCTTTTCCCTATGGAAGGTCGGCACAGTACTGCTTCCATTCATTTCTGTCGGCCATCATATCTGAACTCACACACCTCTTACGCTTGTCTCCTTTTACAAAATCCATCCACACCTTCTTTAATCTTCCTCTACCTTTATAGCAACATTCAATCTAAATTGATGAGGTAAAATATGGTATCGTATGTTATAAAAGGAAAGTGTATAATGTGAAACAAGAAGTTGATAGATTAATCAATCTAATCTAAACTTCTTGTTTTCGTGCTCATGTCTTAGCATAAAAAAAATTCTTAATCTACCAGATTAAAATAGAAGTTTTATTTAAAAATTACAGGAAGCTGCGACGATTGTGTTAAGATAAAAGCGTGTTCCGTCGCTTTGGACCTGATCCGCTCTGATCGAAGAGAGCGTATAGTGAGACTCCTGCAATATGCATTCTGTGGGATAGAAGACGGTGACTATAAGGTTTATAACTTTAAACTTTCCTGGTTTTTTACGTAAGAAACGGGATTCTTACCATGATTAGGAGATTGACTGACCAGTGGGCGCTGGGCAACCCATGACCATGGCGCATGCAACTGTGCCGAAATATCGGGAGATCAAAGAGGCGAATCGTGGTGAGAATCCCGTTTCTTCCGAACATTGTATTACAAGGTTATTCACGAAAATATACTCTCTAGCCGAAATATAGTACCTTAAAAACAACGACATTAAGATGATGTGATAACTTTATTTTTTTTTCTCATACATTTAATCTTTTAAAAAGTTTGATGAATAAAATGAAACTTTTTTTAATAAAATTTTGAACGAATCAATCTTTCTCGTGCGTTTAAATAAGAGTTGTAACGGAGGCGTTTGAGGATGTGGAGGTATAGTGTATCTGCGTCGTAAATGCGGAGGCTAAAGTAAGCGGAGGAGGATATGAAATTTAAATTACTGGACCGTAATTTAATAATAGATTTGTGGGTTTTTGTTAACTGGGTGTAACCTGTGAGTTTATGTGTATGACAAATGTAATATATAAAATAACACCGCGGCCCCGGTCCCCTCTTATCTCGGGCGTTAGTGCGCAGTAAGAGACCGACTTCTACTGCGAAATTTTACCAATCCCATCCCTTGATCCCTGAATAAAGAGCCAACGAGTTCGAAACTAGTCGATGTCACGCAAGTGTTAGTAGTTTTACATTTAGTTATCTTCTAGTCATATTAGCTTTTTTATTAATCAAGTTAACTTTTCTAATCAGGTCTGCTGTTCTTATTTCTTGCTACCATATCTATATAATAGTAATATTGAAAACGGAAACAACGCACAAACTTCTAGTAACGAAATTTGGAAATCTGGAATCGAAAATCATCCAAACCTCCATCTTCTGCCGTCGGAGTGTGGCGACACAGACGGGAACAAAATTATCGGCGGTACCAGTGCGGGCCTATACGAGTTCCCCTGGCTGGCCCTCATCTCCTACAGAGGTGAGTGTTATGAAATTTTAACTGCACCTGGGAGCGAATGGAATTTTAAATGTTCTATGAATTCTAACCGCGTTTGATCGTAGTTGGAGGGGCCTTGAAGTTTCAATGTGGCGGCTCAGTGATAAGCTCTAGGTATGTGCTGACGGCCGCGCACTGCATCGTCAATAAACAAGTAGCTGGCGTTAGGATTGGTGACTATGATATAAGCCAAAAGGAAGATTGTGTTGGGGAGGATGAAATACGGGAATGTGAATCAAATTATCAGGTAACTAAAGATTTTTAATACTTAACTGTCAACTCACCTGCAACTTATACAACTATAGACAATGGTCACTTCACTGTTTTCATTAAATTAGCGACATCTAGCGAAAATGTGTAATAATTACTCTTACCAGGAATCTTGAGCTAAAAACAAAACATGGTAAAGGTAACGCATTCATACTCCAAAAAAAAATATTTAACATACGTGGCGTTTTAAAAAATATATTTTTTTTATTTATTTCTATAGGAGGTACCTAATCGGTTTAGGACAAGATGATGGCCAGTAGATATTAGGTTTGGTCTACGCTAGACGAGCCCTAAGAGCCGAAAGATCCAAAATTCGTTTCTTGTTGGCAGACTTAAGAGAGCTTGACTGTGTTCCCACTATAGTCGATTACGCACATCCAGAGTCCCAGGAGAGTGATTCTTGCACGCTCGTTTAACACGCTACAATGTACCCACGTGTAATAGATAAATGTGTTCCTTGCAACAGGATATAGCCGTTACCGATAAGATACACCATCCCAACTACGTCTCAGTACCATTTTCCCAGAACGACATCGGTCTGCTGCGTCTCGCTACACCTGTCGACTTCTCTTACAGTAAGATTCATTGTAAAATCTGTATTAAACCTTAAATTGCTTAATACCAACCGCTTACACAGGAGTCGAAATCAATAATTTTAATTGTTTGTCCGTCTCATTGGGATATGCAGTAGCCCATATAGTATGAGTGGTTTGGACCACTTGAAAATTGATACTGGTTTTTCTAATACTAACAGATAAGAAATTCTATAACTTAATTACTATTTCATTTCTTAGGAAATTCAGGAACAATTTGCTTACCAGTAACCAGTGAGCTGTGGAATAAGGATGTAGCGAATGAACGGGGGATAGTGGCCGGCTGGGGAGCGACAAACAGCAGTGAGGACCAACAACAATCCAATATTCCGTTCAAAGTGACAGTGCCTATACACTCTGAAATAACTTGCAATTCGTTTTACAAAAGGTACAAAGTCATAATCAAATTTCTGTGCAACACAAACAAAGAAACTTCCAAGACTTATATGTACATAACTACAATATGTTAAACATTTACAGTTGTAATATTAAAATTGTGTAATAGAGTGATATGATATCATAAAGTTAATAAAACAAGTGACGTTAACGTCTACAGGAAGTAGTGGAATTAGTTTAGAAGGGTTATTAAAGCCCTAATACCGCCAATAGTATGGAGTACACAGCAAATCAGCAATATAACCACTTAACATGAGACAATTGATTGTTTGTTAAAATTCTTAATCATCCGAATGTATGTTAATTTTATATTAAGCATCAGATTATATATTTTAATTTGTATTAATTTTTTGAACAGAGAAAATAACTGGCCGTATCATTTCCAGATATTTCCGATCAAGTCTGTTTCAAGTAAACAGCTTGAAAAATACGATTTGCGCCGGCGAGACGGGCCGTGATTCTTGCAAAGGTGACTCCGGAGGACCTCTGATGATCGAAGCACTTTACGACAATACATATAAATATGTCCAGTTCGGCGTCGTATCCACGGGCCTCGATGAATGTGGTCAAAACAAACCCGGAATATACACTGACGTCCGAAACTATACAAAATGGATTTTGGACAGTATTAAACCTTAGAATTTTTACCAAAGCAAAGATATACGTATGAAAATGTTTTGTTAAAAATTGAAACTACGTTAAAGAAATAAGATATATGAAAATATTTATTTTAATATAGACATTTAGAAAAAAAAATGGATTTTGGGAACAAAACAATAATTACAAGAAGTAATACTTACAGCGACCGAAGTAAATCCATTGCTAAAAGTAAGTTGTAAATCTGACCGTAATTATCTTGTCTAACTCTTTGTAGTTACGTAACATATATAGAAATGTTATTACTGATAACATTTATATACTTAACTTTTGACCTTGCAAGTACGACTTTTTTATTGGATAAAATACATTGTTACCTAAAACCAATCCTAGTTTTATTGCTTACACACTTTCCTTTTATAAGATACGATACAAATCAGCAAATCGCTAGCTGATTTCGCTAAAATAGCAAAATGTTGGTCAGTCATAGACATTTACAAGAATGTTCCAGATGTTTTGTGACTACATTTAACGAACAGAGAAGGAACAAATAAATGGTATGTTTTCCTATTTCCCCATTGCTACAATTCCACATAAGGCCGCCGGCAAGCACGTTCAACAGTGAGATCGGTGTATTACTTCCAGTTGACCCCTGTCTTCCGCGTTGTCGTGGCATTGCTCCGGTCGAGCGGACCGTTCCTGTAGCAGCTGCTGCGAGCATTACAAATGCACCTGAAACTTTGGAACAAATGGACAAATACAATTAAAAATACTTTGACATACGTAATCGAAGGTCGGCATAGGGACGTTTGTACACTCTTTGAAACATCTCTTTGCCACTAATCATAATAACGACTTAACTTTTTAATAAGTTACACGATGCGCGTACACAGACTTAATTCTTAAACTATCCATTGACTGACCAGTTGAGAGAGAGCAACATGAATACTTGTAATAACAATTTTAATTACAAGTACCTATGTAATGCAGTTATAAAGTACAGCTTACTGTAATAGCCTTGATGAGTGAGGCGCCGGGCGAGCGTCCGGTCCTCTGACTCACTCAAAAGGGTGGGTAGGAGGTATGGTAGGGATAGATGAAAGGAAATGGCCTGTTTAAAACTATCCATGAAGTTAGGCAACGCGGTTGCTAAAAAAATACATTTAGTATCGTCGTGTAACAATAGCAAATAACAATTATGCAGTGAATTCGAATAACGTGCGTTTATTTCCTCCAGTCGATTAAAATTGTTATTGTCACAAGGTTCATAAGTCACTTGTGATAACCTCAACGTAACGAACGATTTAAAGTAAATTCCCAACTCGAGACTGTATTTTACAATCGTGTAAAACGACAATAATAATTTATGGGCATTTTAACTAGGTTAAATTTCTTACAAACAAACATCAATTCAATATTATAATACATACGACGGTTAGAATTACACAGTGATCGACGGGCCGCGAACGTACCAATCCCGCTAACCCTGAAGAAGAGCCCCCGATGGGCTCGAAACTCGTCGGTACCAACATCGATTTACGTGTGAGTTAAGCCGTTTTATAATTAGTATAGAAGTACGCAGTTTAAATTTTGCAGGAAGAGTGGAAGCGACGTCATCGGTCATTCCTTGTACATCGATTGCCCCACGGGCTTAAAGAACATACGCTGCATTAAAACCGAGTCCGCAATGGTCCGGGTGGAAGTTTGGAGGGATGAATAGGATGGGTAGAAAAATAGTACATACTTCATCTCCTTGGCTCAGAAGAGCAGTTGTATTAAATTATTTTCATGCCACAGATAAATAACTATTTGCAGCAGCGATCTATTTGTTTGTCGACAAAGGTATTTCATAAAATTAACTCTGTGCCAGGATCTGAAAATGTTTTTAACAACTCCAAGAAGAGATTATCTGCTAAATTTGAATGTCAGACTTTATTAAAAGGAATATTATTAAACATAGAGCAGACGATTGATGTTGATGCACAAAACGTTCAATTCCTTTATTTTGCTATAACCATTGGTAACATGTGCCACGCATGAAGAAACACCATGTAGTACCAGTGATTTAGGAGTGGGTATAATTAAGATACAATCGGCCTCAAAAAGACTCTACATTATCTAACTCTGATACTTAACAATGTCAACATCATCATCATCATCATCATCAGCCCTTGTATGTCCACTTCTGGACATAGGTCTTTCCCAACAACGTCCAAAGTATGCGGTGCTCTGCCTTTCACATCCAATGATCTGCCGTCCGCTCTATGCCGGTGGCCTACCTAGAGGACGGACGTCCCACACTCCTGGTCCACCACTGTGTCCTCCATTCTAACAATTTCCTTCCCCACTGCGCGTCGCTGGCCCAACAGATGTGAGGAGCTCATTGCCCCTTCACCCAACTGATACAAACATTTATTTT
>JAODUI010000009.1:4549728-4567966 GCA_027563995.1 Papilio gigon | reverse complement strand
CATCTAAACATCAGTTTTTTGGAGCCGTGCGTATTCTCAAATAATTGCATTGTAATTACTTGGATGCGGAAGGAGGACCGCATACTGTGGAAGGCATTGGGAAAGGCCTATGTCCAACAGTGGGCAGACAAGGGCGGTTGATGATGATGATGATGACTACAACTGCAGCCTAGTCGTAGTTCAGCTCTAAAAGAGGTAGGCATCCGTATAACTAGTGTACATTATATAAAACTTGAAGCGATTCAAACTTATATTACACAAAGTGATGTCAATTAGGGAGTTGATGGTTGTCATAATGTATATTTGTGTCATAAAATACATGACGATCTTAAAAAATAGGTAAATACTTATCACGAAACTAACATCTACGTCATTTTGTAATAAATTGTTACGTGTGTAATGTGTATTGGTTAAATCTTCTGTAAGACGTAATGACACTGTTGAATGCGTCGACACGCAAGTCAAATATAGTGGTCCTTCGATCTCTCCGTCATCCTAGTTGGACTATATCATTAGGTTGGTTAAAAGACATCCATCATTTTGGAGTCAAATTGATGGCTTTTTTTCTGAATTATTTAAAAACGAAGTTTAAAACTTTTAAATATCTAGCTCCTTGAAGATGCTACCATTACAAACATAAGTATATATTAGTTTACTTAATTATGTTCTACGTTCGTGATGGAATGTCTTCTGACACATTCCTCCTCACGCTGTTTCCATACCTCTTTATTTTCTGCTTCACAGTGCAATACCTTGGGAAGACCATGTTAAATACTTAGGTGTTAGCCTTGACTCCAACCTTAACTTCTCAGCTCATACAACCCAGGTCAGGAACCGGGCGGCTTCCATCTTAGGACGTCTTTCCGCGTTAATTAATAAAAAGAGTGAAATGTCCCTTCGGAACAAGGTAACTCTATAAATCAGTAGTGTGTCCCGTTATGACGTACGCTTGTCCGGTATTCGCGCACATAGATCCGAAGCAAATACACCCTCTTTAGGTTATTTAGAATAGATTCTTCGATTCGAGAACGTCGTAGTCGCTGTCGACTAGGGCAATCATTCTCGCGCTACGGCCTTATAGCAGGCAGGTTCTCACCTATTAATGATAGAAGCGTTGCTGAAGTTTCTTCCGCCACTTTTTCTCCCAGCGCAAACGCTTTCCGAAGTGGTAGATGTAACAATAATGGTAATTGGATAACAGCAACTGATCAAGCCGAGGTTCGGCTCTTTTGAGCACCCTTGAATCTGAATACTAAACGCGAAGGGACAGCCCAAGCCGAGGTTCCTTCGTTACTCTTAATCGAGGTTTAGGCTAAGCGCCCTCTGCGCCCGGCCACCTTAAGCCCGGTGAAACTGTAAATGCCTCTTAAAAGCAAACAGTGACAATTCGGGCACAAAAAATTAACGCGATTAAAAGTTAATGTGCCTGCATGTGAGCTTAGGTACCTCGGGCGCTGGTAGTTTCCATAAACAGGCTAACGCTCGTATTATTATAACAGATGTGTCTATACATAGGACAACATAGGTACGTCTTTTCCGTAAGGTATTTTTTTAATTATCCTCATCATATACAAGAAACGCTACAAATCTTGCAAAAGGTTAACGCTATGTATTTTGCTTAAGACAATAATATCATTTACTTTAAGCAATGAATACATTATTGAACTAGCCAATTTGTGACTAGCCACTTAAGTGTTGTTATGCTCACTAACCAATTATTTTATGTAAGCGAAATATGTGGGCAATTCCCATTGTTATTAATTCGAGATGATAAGAAGCTGTCGACGCGAACTTGACCAGTTGACACGGCAAGCTTAGGGGAGATAGATGTGTCACTCGAGATGGCGCTCCTTCCAGGATTATTACTCGGACTGTTGATTTCAATAACAAGTACAAATTGTGACAGTAAGTAACGAATTAATTTATATATAAATTCATACAACCCGTGTTAGAAGTTAATACGTCTTAGTTATAGATAATAGATTGAAGTGACTCAGTACTCTAGCGAAATTTGAATACCAACTGTATGCTGTGTACCTACTTCTTGCTAAAAACATTGTGTGTGTTATAATTGTTGTATCTGTAAGTATATTTATTGAACATTAATTATTGAGGAAACCATAGGATCTTTGAGTATGTAGGAATGGACTAGACAAACAGAGCTGACGAACAATAAGCTTGTCCGGGCCGGCAAGAGAGACGCTGCTACCGCGTTTCATTTAGTTCTGTTAGGACACCTGTGTAACGCGCGAAGGCATCGAAAATGTCTTAAAATAATAATGATCACAAGACAGTACGATAAGGATCTTATGCTATCTTATCATTGACAGGCGGCCGCTAGTCTAGTAGCTAGTTTTGACATAGAACATGCCGCGCAAAGAGTATCGCTATTAAGAAATTAAAAAGTTGCAGTTTCCAACTTGGCGTGTCTTCGTTGCGTAGTTAGAGTGTAACACAACACATTGCCTGATATATACATCTATTTGATTGATCATCTATAAACGTCGAACATGATCGTGTTTACAATGAGAACCAGTGTTTTAACATATTGCTTATAAATGTTCGTTATCAGTCGACCAGTGGACACAGGGTTACGAGATTTCAAACATATGTTGACGTTCGACGCCGGTCGACCCGCGAGTAATATCGCGACGTGTTTGACGTTTGTTTATTTGCAACACGAAGCGCGACGTTTCGTGTCTTATAACACGCAACATATACCCGCGGTCACGCTAATATGTCAAATTTAAACAAATAACACATAATGGCTCAAGAAAATAAAAAACAAATACACATACACACACATACAAATACAGGAAGCAAGCATTTTGCCAAGTGCTGCGCGCGCTCGACAGATTGTGTCACTAAAAATTTAAAATGTATTTCCATTGAAATAATAGCAATTTTATAATCAATTAACAAGTGTCCGACTGAATAATACAGATTATTTTTATATCAATAAATCCGCAAACAGGATTGCGTAAAAATGATCGTAACAAGCAGATGCGGCGCAGCTTTACAATGGACCACACGAAAAGCCAACTTCACGCTTGTCTCTCTAATTATTTATGTGATCAACAGCTACGTGTGACGACTGCGTCATAATCACGAGATGTTCGAATGCCCTCAATCTAGTAATTAATGATAAAAGCGAATCAACAATTGACTTATTGAGAAGTGCACACTGCGGCCTCGATTCTGGGTACCCAAAGGTTAGGTTATATGTTTTTATTCTTTAAAGTATACATCATCATTGTTTCTGCTTTTGTTTTAACATTTCGTTGAAACTCGATATTTTTTTTACGCCAATCATTTAACGAAAATTAATAAATAATACGTATATTTATATTTAATTACTTTTGACCAATTTCAATGGCATGTTTCAATACATACTACGTGTTTACGAATTGATAAAGAGATAAATTTGAAAAGTGAGAAAAGTTCTTTGAACCACACTGCATAGGTATCTAACCTACAGATCGTGTGTTTCATACAAGTTTGAAATCTAATCGTTATCGACTTTTCAAATGGCATTTTGTATTTTAATAAAGGAAATTTAACCTAGTATATAAACTTCGAAGCCTCTTTTTCGCCTTACTTTTGTGTTTAGTATGTATTTGTAGTTCACCTATCAATGCCCGGCTGTTCAGATTCAATTATTCTCAATATGACCTCAGAAATAGTTGAATAAAATATTTCGGAGTGGTAAATAACATACATAACAACAGCGATATTTGGAAAAGGAACAACGACTGCAGTGTTTTGTCTTGCAACAGGTTTGCTGCAAACATTTTATGGTCGGCCCGCGATCGCTTAAAGACGAATTTATAGTTGAGCAACATCCCAATGTACATCTTTTGGCGGAAGAATGTGGAGATAAGGACGGAAATAAAATCATAGGCGGCCACAAAGCGCTACTGTACGAGTTTCCGTGGGTGGTAATCATCATACATCGAAGTAAGTTCCTAACTTATAGTCCTCGGGTAGGCCCAATCGCGTTAAGAACGATGGCCAAATATAAAATCCTTGCCTTAAAGCAGTAAAAATAGTACCAATTTAAACTCTTGTCAAATTTAAATGATGCTCAAAGGTGATTTTTTAATCCGCTTCAAAAACTATCTATTCTGTGCGACTTCCTTCGCAGTACCAATGTTCGAAAGAAATTTTAATTCATTAATTAATTTAGATTTAGGCTGTGCGTTGATAGTTGGTCGGTATAAATGCAGTAAATAGATAACAGTATTTTTTTCAAATAACAGGTGGCGACTCTTTCGCTATGAACTGTGGAGGTTCCTTGATTAATTCAAGATACGTGCTAACTGCAGCACATTGCATCAAGGGAAGAAAAGTAGCCAAAGTCCGGATTGGAGAATACGACCTCAGTACTGAGAACGATTGCACTGGAGAAGATTCTAGTGTCGAATGCGCACCTAAATATCAGGTAAAAAAAAATGATTTTTATTTCACAAAAGTTGTTTCAAAATTTATCTGAACTTCAACAGTGGAAGATTCCAGAGCAACTGGATGAAATGTCAATATTGCAAATGAAAACGTACACGACTTTTTAAATCACTAATAAATTTCCCTAAATTCAAAATCAAATCAAATTATTTTATGCTGAAAACCAACAAAGCATCATGTTAATTCTTTTTACAACTTTCTTTTGTTTCTGCCAGGAAATAGAAGTGTCGGAGCAGACCCACCACGAAGCTTACAGTGACGATCCTCACATCGTCAACGACATTGGTCTTCTACGGCTTAAAAAACCTGTTGATCTCACCGTCAGTAAGTACTCGGAATTACTTTTTACTTATTCAAAGGTAACTGTAACTCTTGTTCCGTTCTGTGAGATGTCTTTTAAAGATTAACTTTATTGTTTGTATCGTTATGTATGTGCTTAGGGAACGCCGGACTGATATGCCTGCCGGTTACAAATTCACTACTATCAATGGACATATATGGTGAAAGAGGGCCGGTAGTCGGTTGGGGTATATTTGAAAATAACACGAAATCCGATGTCTTACTCAAAGTTGACGTTCCAGTATTATCGCCCAAAGTATGCTTAGGACGGCATAGCAGGTGGGTGTGTACAACTATTTATTAAACAATGGCCGACAGATAATAAGGTGTGGAAACTATTGACCTCTATATTCCACTAGGCCGGCTATAAGCCGTGGTATTTTGTGCATAATTCATTTCAACATTTTGGAGTTTTATTATTTGTCGTATGCGCTGATAGTAGTAGTTGTAGAACACACTAACTTCACCTGGCGTTTTTAAGTCGGAACGAAACAAACGGTGTTATTTCCGAACATTGGCCTGTCCAACTATCTATAGAGGGCAGTGGTGGAAACGAATTGACAAATGTTACCCGGTGATTTAGCACCTCGCCGTCGCGTCGTCGGCCAGAAAAGTACTTTCTTACCGCGGACCGAGTTAACATAATTAACTCTTATGTACTCAAGTGCCATTAATACTTTTTCCTCTTCACATTTATATTGCGTGGCAGAAAAGTTGCCACATTAAAGGACTCTTATGGTCTTGCTTTGTTTTGTCAAAAATAATGAAAACGTTAATGAAAAATACAAATGTCACAGCAATGGAACTGTTCCGTTAGATAGAACATTTTAAAGCGCCGAAATGATACTTCAATAATAGTACAAAGATCATAGAGAGGCATCTGCTCCTGCTTCTACCAGAATTATTTAATAAAATGTTTTATTATTTAGGTATACCCGATTCACCGTGGACACGAGCAAACGTCTGAGAAACGTGTTATGCGCTGGAGAAACGGGCCACGACTCGTGCAAGGGTGACTCTGGCGGACCTCTTATGCTTGAAGGCCGAATAGCCGATACTTACAAATTAGTACAATTTGGTATAGTGTCCTACGGCAACACAGACTGTGGTCATGGCCCCCCTGCTTTATATACAGACGTTAGGAAATATATGAAATGGATTTTGGACAACATAAAGGCTTAATCATGTAGAAGATTTTTACTAAGTCGAAACATTAAGTTAGAATGTAGTTTAGTTCAATCTGTTTGTGACCTAAATGATTAAAAATTATCTTTGGATTACCATACAAACAACAAAATGATGATTCGTGGGTTGCCAGCAGTCTGCACCCCTTCACTACGTCACAGAACTTCAATAAAGTCGGAACGCGAACGCATCCTATGTCTTTTACTTATAAACATACGAGATAAACTACAAATGGTAATTCCGCAATGACATTTTCCGTATGTTATCGCGCGTATAGTGTTCTTAATACTTTGCATGTTTATTAAACTTGTTATCCGCTCGGAATACTTCAACCGATTGTGATAACCTTCTGAGAAATTTCTTATACTTAGTAAACTGTGAAAGTAATTGATGGATGTGTGTTACATATGTCCAAGACAGCCAACCAGATCTGACGTAATCTGGCGTGGACGTACAACACGGCCTGGGGAAATATACAAGCTACAATCTATAAGAAATCACAAGCGATAGTTTATTTTAGTTTTTCTACTATTTTGAGCAAGAATACAACTTAGATGGTAGCGTGGGGCTCCGTGGAAAACGCAGAATGATGAATGAAAAAGAAATTAATTATTCATAAGTTTATTGTTGAACTAAAACTTTTGATATCACTAATGGAAGACGTCTTTCTACCTCTACTGTTCTTATTATAATTATAATACATAACAAGAATGAGGCTCATTTATTACATCAACGCTTTTGCATTTAAAACCCAAATCATGTCCCGTACAGTGTCCCAATGTTCCATACAAAATGTCCCAAATTCTGGATGCGAAGTTCATTTTGAGGCACAATTATCTACCTATTATTGCAGCGTAGTTGCTTGAGCCAATGGTAATTTGACATTGCAAATCTATTTAAACAATTGATTCGACCTGCTCAAGACTAAAGATTCTTGGGGAGATTTCGAATTAAAAAAAATTGTACGCAAACAAACGCCTAAACATACCGATACCATTTTAAAAATAGACGATGGATTGGTGGACATAGCCTTAAATTTGGCTCTGCGATAATATAGTCAAGAGCGCTGAATGTGGGTCACCTAAGGCCCTAAAGAAACCTTACAATTGTGGAAACCGAGAATGTTAGCTTAATCAAACGACCGGTCTTTATTAGACAATATACTACCCCTTAAATTACAATAATAATATGTCTCCATATTTTATTTAATGAAAATTAAATATAGAAACACAAATGCTGGTCTCGCCTTAAAACACAACTAGGAAATATGACTTTTCCATACAACAATATGATTACTATCAATATGGTCTGTAGACCAACTTAAAACAGGTTAAAAAAACAAACTCATGTGCAGTAATATCGCAGTTCCATCTTTGAAATTCACCCTTTTCCAAATTGCTTTTTTATGATTTAACCTTGCAGTAACTAAGAAGTGTTTACACATCAATTAAAGGGGCATTTTTTTTATTAAATACCGTTTATTCGTTTATACAGCTAGCATTCTTAGTTCTAGATTTATGGCTCTTTTTAAGTGACCCGGATTCATTGCTTACGAGTGTACCAGTGCCGCTAAATACAAAAGACATAGATGTTGTAACTAAACGGTACAAGTTTGTGCCTAAAGTCCCTACATGTACAGATTAAGCAGTCGCGTACGCTGGAAGCGTCCGCACGACCACAAACACAACAGTAAACAGTTGTAAATAGATGTTTGCTCAATATGTTGAGATTATAAGAGTGCTTTTTTAACCTATGCGCACCAAGGTACTTCGGCGTCGAAGACATGCCTGTGGGAGTGCAGGGCGTGTGCGTGAGCGTGCGCGTGGTGAGTCCCCGGGCCCGGCGCCGGCGAGGGCGAGCCGTGCAGCAACTCGCACATGAAGCTGATGTAGGTGATAGCCAGCCGCAGCGTCTCAATGCGCGACAGCCGTTTCTCGTAAGCGAACGTCGGCACCTGCCACATACAACTCTCATTTACTTTATAGGACGTGGCAAGCTAGCACACCGTCATCTGCTAAAGCTCATCATCAGTGCAAGGTAATGTGTAGTTTGTGTGTTTATCCATGGTTTAGGGTTCATATTGGAATTCAGTACACCTTCCGCCTCAGCTTATCGAAGGCTTCGTTGAGGTTGAACATGCGGCGGCGCTCGCGGATGTTGGCGGCGCGGCGCTGCGCCACCGAGGCCACGCGCCTCCGCGGCTTCTTGCCGCCCGCCGCCCGCGCGCCGCCGCGCGCGCCGCACCCGCCCGCGGACCATACTAATATAAAAAATCAAAAGTTCATTGGAATTTTGTTAGATTATAACATGAAAATGGCAAAACTGATGTATAAGATCGATTGCACACAGATAGATTGCTGCGTGGAATAACGCTTAGGATACTTAGAATGTTTATAATAATTCGGCGTAGCAATGTACCTACCCAGGTCGGCCGGGGGGAAGGCCAGGATGTCAGGGTAGTGCACGGAGGCCGGCGGCGCCTCCCACAGCGGCCCGTACGGCGACACTTCGCTACCCTGTCATGTAATATATATTATGTACTTGACAACTATGAAATCCCACAGCCGTGTGTGTGGCTTGCACGGGGAGAGCGGCTGGAAGCTGTCGCGGGGACTTTTTAGTTAATATTGTGGTTTACTTCAATTGAGATAGAATTAACGGGCCGACGGGGAGCAGTACAATGCGGGTAGCATCAGGGCAGTATCGCTCGAAGATTAGAGCGACCAAGCCCGCAAGCGGTGAACAGCACAAAGGTGGTCAGTGGTCACACGAATATAGTGATATCGACATTTATTTTGACAACGCCTGCTCTCATTGAAGAGCCCTGTCTATACGTAACAGTATAAGCAAGTGGTCGTCACACTTTTCTATCCGTAGGCCGAATAGTACAATGTGAGGTGTTGCGGGCCGCGACCCGTCGACTTGTTGTTTCAACACGTATCTCACGTAGACATATTTTATTTTTAGAACAATCTTTGGATGAAGAAATTGAAAATCGTCGTTTTCAAGTTAATTGAAAATATTCGTTGTTTCGAATTAAGGTTTTTTTCTTCGAAATATGTTCACAATACGAGAGGAATATTAGTAGATCACAGAGATATTTATCTTGGATAAGAATCAATCACACGGACACACTTTTGAGTCTTTTGAAACGTTATATTCGAAAGGTTCTCGATCATCACAAATAGCTACTGCAGCCGCAGTAGGACGACCACTAACCCAGATAGTTTGTTCGTATTCCCCTTATTCTTGACAGCTTCTTCTAAAACTAGGCAGTCACTCGCGACAATCCACAATTCTTTTTTCAACTTTGTTTTGAGAGAACCAGCGAATGCCAAATTAACAATATAAAGCAGTTATAGAATTACCGCAACACAGTATTAAAGGAACACCGGCGAGCATTCAATTTGAATGGTTTTGAATTTGTGGAGCTTTCAGATCCAAAGATAATAAAAGTTAGTTGTCGGGTAACATACTGAGCTGGTCCAGACGTGCGGCGTCTCGCTGCCGTATGACATCAGCGGGAAATGAATCTTGATACTTGTTACGACCACCTCAGAGTAAAACTGCACCTCACCGGGCCGCTCCTGTACCTCCAGCTACACGATGGTCTACTCGGACCCGACACACCACAAGATCGCACCACACTAAATCAAAATATTTTATATCTGCCTGCCATCCTCTGAAAGTCCTACGAAATTGTTAATTTTAATTGCAACGTAAATTGAACGCTAAACAAAAACGTTAGAGTCCAAATTAGATTGATCACCCCAATAGAATGCGACGACAGATTTCTCGCACCCCATTGGTATATACAGGGGTGTTTAGGGGTGGGAGCCGTTGATTCGCCACAGCCGGCGAGGTAGGCGGGCTTATCGACTTTTGGATAAATTGTATCTTACTAATATTACAAACGCGAAAATATGGATGTTTGTATGAACGCTTGTATAGCTGTAGTGAGAAATTATTTTCCTTTTGGAAAACTGATTTTTATCGGGATACGATAACAACCGGAACCGCCAATGAATTATCGTATTAAACGAGTGACATTTTCATATCCATTAATATGGAACTTTATTGTTTAGCGTCAATTACCAAAATGAATGTCATTCTCTAAGATAGGTACTAAACCTATTTCTTTACCGAACTTTACCGAAAAACGTAATCTATCGTTTGTACTAGTACTATAGACTAGAGGTTAAACTCTACTGTACTCACTATACTGGACTATAATTATAATAACACAACGTGGCCATCAGCAAGAGGTCTTAACTCTATACTCGTCGGGAATCCAAAAGAGTCACATCCCTAGTGCATCTGCGTTTCATAATCAATGCCAAAAGGCAACAATATCCGTATATTTTCTGCAAATATCCTTCATTTCCACCACACCGGAAATGTAATAATTACAATTTTCTAGTTTGTAATGATTTGTTTATTTTACAGTACTTATTTTTGGATTATCTTTTATCGTTTGCATCATTGTTTTAGTTCTTTTTTTAACAGTGTTTATGCATTGTTACTGCACGCAAGATGTGCTTCTCTGTAATTGTTAAGCCATGAAACCAATTATGTAATTACGTTAAAAAGCCTGATAAATAAATAAATAAATAAGTAACAAAGGTACGAAGGAAAATCTTTTCTCAGTATATCAGTAAAATGCTATCGCCAGATTTACAGATCTGAATAAAATTTAGTATATACATATGTAGGGCCTTGGAAGAACACCGGCAGCTAAGTGTTTTTTATTGGGCACGGACGGCGTCACGTGTAAGAACTAGTTTTATGTACAAATTTGAAATTTCGCTTAAGCTTTTGCTCTTAAAACCGTGCCGTTACTATAAAGTAATTGTTTACTACCAAATCAATACAAACATCCATCAATACATATAAATTTTCACGATAATATAGTTAATTACTGAAATTTAGGAAATAACATATGAAATTTAAGGCGTCTTTGATAACACTGTAATAATAATATAAAAGAAAACATCGGACATTCTAAATTAAAGTGTTTAGAGACAAACTTCATGTAAAAAGACCCTTTGCTCGTTTCACATTTAAAAAAAAAAAGCTAAGCGTCAGCACAGTTGGTACTTTCGTCACGAGAGGGCGCGTCGGTCACTGCCACTGCGCGCGAAAATGACGCGAATTAGGTAAAAATGACGGTTTATGCTTTCACGGTCAGCTGTCGTGTGCATTCACTTGCCTCCATATGTGATTGATTAATACAATTGTCACACACAAATTGTATTATTTTTCTATACAAATTTATTATGTACCCCTAAACTCTAACCGATACTAATCATCGCCCAAATGTACGGGGGATATTTCTTACGAATATATTAAGGAATTACAATGTAAAAATAAACAAAAAAAGGGTACATAAAATCTTCACTAAATGCTTATATAAGTTATCATCAAACGCCTCTGAGTACAAATGTGATGTGGGAGAATTTGTAAATAAAGTTACAAAGGTTCGAGACATAAATTTATAATGTAATTCGGAACACAAAAGTAAGATTAATAAAAACATCTGGGAGTCTTTTTCATGACTAAGTTATATCAGTGTTGTTAATTAGGATACAAAATTGAATTTCAAAAATTGACTCTCGATTAAATGTCAAATTTGTATAACACTCTATCTATGGCTTATTTTGACAATCAGCGTTTAAGTTAGGATAGTGGTCGTCAAACCGCGGCCCGCGCGCCGATTGCCGCCCACGATAAATATTTTTTGAACTTTCGAGTATTACATGTTAATAAACTTAGAATTGTGTCTGTGGGATTGATACTCATCCTAGATAAACGGTAGTGTGAGCCACTATATTGATTTTGTATAAAAAGAAAAAAAAATGATTGCTAGTGTCAACTATTTAGTGCACGACAGTCCGGCCCGCAGTACCGCACTTTATCCTATTCTGCCCTTTGATGCAAAAGTGTGACGACCACTGTATTAGCACTTCAAATGGAAGTTTCCCGCTTCGTATCTCCTTTGTATCTTATTATCATTGTATTATAAAAGGGGGGCCAGTTATCGACGTCAAATTATAAGATTAAAGACAATGTTGTCTTCTGTCAACTGAATTACACGCTTCAATTACGAGTTGCAGGGGGTGGGATCGTTTTATTAAATCCCGGGGCGTGGATGCACGTGTTCTAAGGGGAGATGTGAAATATGTTTTGATATTGTCACTAATCTGATATAGGACTGTCATTGTATTCTAATTGGTTTAGGGGAATTTGTGACGCGTGTTGCCTAACCAACACTGATACCACGCGTCGTGTCTAACGTTACTTCATTGGTATATTATTCTTGAAATATAACCATCTATTTACGTTTGCAACCAAGCGTCGGTTCAGAAGTTAAGATGTGTAGTTGAAGAATATCATAGCTTTAGGTCATATAGATTGTGAGTTTTAAAATCTTGATATCCGCTATCAACATTACGACATTTCCTAACCTCGATAAAATTTTCTTCGGTTATCTTAACGTTTGAGAAGTTAAAAAAAAAGTATTTATTAATTTGTATAAAGTTTCATAATGATTAAGGCAAGTTTATTAAATAAAAAGTAATGTTAAAACGTTAGCGTAATAGGTAGTAGCTAATTGCTCTAAATACAAAATTGTTTTACGTTATTTACGATCATTATTATACGATTTTAAGTAACGCCTAAGCGTTTCTAATTTAATAATGCAATTTAAATGTGACGCTACCGTGAATAATGCTGCTGTCTACCCCTCGCACTATTAGAAGATAATGTGTCCATAAATGTAATTTTGTAAATATAATTTTAATGTGTAAATGTTTTACGTCTTATTAACGTTTATCATTGTTATAAATCTCCAAAGAAACAGGCTTCGTGACATGATTTTATTTAATATAATGCAGGCCAGATATCATATGGTCAAAATGCCCAAACATTCTAAAAATCTTGGTCAAACAATGTCTAATTATGTTACATAACAACACTCGAATTTTATTTATTGTATAGACATATTCATGGACACACTAATCTGTATGAAAAAGCTTGCGCAACACAAGTGTTTGACCGTGTCGAAGTTACGATCTGTTACTGCAAATAGGCCATGTGGCATGTTTCATTGATCATCCTTTTCGCACGCCATACATTATAGTATTGCCAATAGGCATAAATAATTTTTCATACACTTTGGCACAGAATAATAATAATAATATAATAATAATAATAATACTGCTACTGCTGCTGCTACTACTCTCATTGAATCCATCTAACATAAAGAAAGATTGCATACAATTAAAACAGGGTGAGAAGAAAAGAAAACAACAAAAAGATGAAAAAAAAGACAAAAATTACACAGAACATAGGAAAACAAACAGAAAGTGAATAAATGTAAGCAATAATACAAATAACAAAAAATCGATTCTTAATTTGAACTTGTATGTAACACTGCCTCCATTGGTCTATTAATGCCTTTTGGTATGGAATTATAATTTATGTGAACTCTTCTAGAGGAGTTTGTAATAGTACACACAGATATAGCGAGAAAAGATTTTCCTTCGTATTTTTCCGTAAAGTTCGTATTTATCGTGCTCTCTGAGTTACTCAGCACTCATCTTAGAGTAGAGCTTTATTTATTTTTACATTCGACCCTAAACAATGAAGTTCCATATTAATTGATATGAAAATGTCATTCATTCAATAAGATCATTCATTGACAGTTCGGATGTCATAATATTCTTATAAAGATTCGTGTTTTACCGAAGACAAATAATTTTCACTACATGTGTACTGTGACATAGCGTTGGTGAGTGGTCGTATCTGGTCCTTCGAGCCAGACATCCCATTTTTTAAATTACAAATAAAAATGAAACAAAACATTTCGATTTACATAATTATATTAATATACTAACAACTTTATTATGCATTATTACAAAGTTAAAATGACTACTTCTTATTGGAGGTGTGGTCTCTGGTCCTGCGGTGGGAGCGCTCACGTGACCTCCGATGTCAAGAAGATTCTTTCAACTTGCCGTTTTCATTGACTTTGGTGATGCGCTCCATCACCTCGTGGTTGTATGTGGAGTGTAACATTAAGCCTAACACACCAGCCCTGAAAACATATTTAATTGTATTAAACTATATGAAGCGCCAATAGCCTAATGGTTTACGGACTACAGATCTAGTGGAGTCGAATCCCACCATTCGATTATTGTCGTGAACCATAACCTAACACAAACTTTTTCAAGCTTACCAGGAATGGTTACAAGAAATATTAGTAAACTAATAAAAATCTAATACTTCGCCAAAAAAAAACTAACTAACTTTATTTAAATACCGTCACAGTCATGTAAGCAATGCAGCTGACCTATAAAAAGCAAGCAAGGAGGAAGTTTTTTATAACGTCCGCAAGTTAACTGCACCTTGTAAATGAATTATAAGAAAAATTAACTTTTATTCAATTTTTGCCAAATTTTGTTCACTGACGGTATCTGAATATTTTTTAACATCGATCACTGTAATTCGATTCATTTGGTTTAAAGAACATTGTATTCAAAAGGCTTTTAGATGTGATTTCGTCTACTTGGATGTTCCTTGAGTGTAATTTAGATTAGAGATTTTATACATTAACAGAGTTAAAATTTAGATTGTAAGGTACCTTGACGCCATCGCTAGTCTGATGCTCCTCTCCTGCTCGACCAGCTCGTCCAGCCGCAGCCACTGCCGGACGCGCTCCATGTCGATCTCTGCGCGCCGCAGCTTCTCCCACTGGTAGTGCCTGAGGCAGGACTTCTTGGGCGCCCTGCAGAACTGGCCCGTCGGCGAGAACACGTCGCGCACCAGCGGGCACCCGCACACGTCCGTGTCGCTCACTTTAGGATCTTTGAAGTGTTCCGGGCACATCACCTGCCGATGAATAACACTATTTGTTACCACAATCCGGAAATAAGGCAAATTAAATAAACTCCCACGTTTAAAAATCACTGGAACTGCATTACAATCCCACATATCTTGGGTAAAAAAATACACGATGTACGGAGCATTTCTAAAATCGTTTTACAATAGTAAAAATTCAAATTTTCCACTTAACAGTAATAGTGCGAGGAGAAATGCATGGAATGGCAGTGAATAAGGCAACAAGTGATAGTGACCCTCAGGCGCTTGCAGTAGGTGCCGTTGGCGGGGTTGTAGTAGTCGCAGAACATGCTCTGGCCGTCGATGCGCGTGCGGTGCCGGCTGCCGAAGGACGCCTGCGCCTCGTACTTCACGAAGCACTTCTCCATGTGCTTGACGGCGGTGCGCGAGTGGATCTCGTGGCCGCACGTTATGCAGTACATCGACGTCTCGTCGTCCGCCTCCTGCACGTAAACACCAACAACAATAAACTCCCCGGACAGTGAGCCGTAATATCCTATCAAATATAACTGTAGATATAGTTACTTGTAAACGTCGTTTTAAAAAAAAAACTTGTGACTTATGGTCTTTCAAGCCGGATTTCTCTAGAAAATTGAAAAATTGCCCTTTTACAACTTGACCCAGGACGTTTATTGAGGCTACAATGAGTCAGTTCACAGCAGCATTGTATGAGGCTACCTTGTCGTCAGTGTTCAGTATGGCGGCGGAGCAGGCGCGCGCGATGAGCGCGTCGAGATCTGCGTGCTGACGGTCTAGCGCGCGCAGAGCCGCTTGCGCCCGCGCCAGCCCTCCGCGCACCACCTCCAACGCCTTACGGTTGTGCTGCTCCGCCACGCAGCTCGACAGCGACCACTCCTGGATACGCTGAGGCAACACCTGCCGCAACGAAACAATACATTGTAGACAAAGAGATGCGGGTGGAGGCGTACTGTGCAGCGCATAGCTGACCTAAAGCAACCGACCTGGTATATCCTGGCAGTTGCCAGGCGCATGCCGCACTCGGTGGAACAGTACTTGGAGGCGAGGCGCGCGGCGCGCGTGCACTGCGGCCCGTAGCACTGGCGCGCTGCCGCCGTCTGCAGGTGCCCAAGCGACTCCTCCAGCTCGTACGTCTCCCGCTCATGATGCTTCTTCTTTACCCTGTTGCTGCTGCTTCAAAACAGAAAGTGGCATAGATATAACCTAATTCTAATTCAATTTTATTGACAATATAAATTACACCTCACATATTATATACATTGAAATTATGAAAATCCTAGTCAAGTACAATAGATATTTTAAAACAATGTCAGCAGTTATTAGTATGTCAAACAATGAATTTATAAAATTTAACTGAATTAAACAAAATAACATGTCAAGTCGAAATTTCATTGTGATAAGTCATCTATGCTGCACAAAGCTTTCGAGATAAGCCACGACTTGAGTTTCTTTTTGAAGGAGGCGAGGCCGGCAGCCGCTGTGCCGAGGTCCGGCAGGCGGTTGCAGACGGCGCGCCCCATGACCCTACTAGTATTTGTTCGTGTAAAATTAAAAATGAGATGATGATGATGGTCATCCTTGACAATCCAAACCAAATGAAATCATCAAAGAACCTTGCTCTCTCCGAGAGTGCTGTGGAGGTGATCGGCAAATCTACGGTCACAATTGTTGGACTCCATAAAACTCAACTGTAACACGGTTGATCTTCAAATAAGCATGATTTTATTAAAAAAAAAACAATGAACTATGACCTTAGTCCTTAGTGCTAACTTTTTACCTGCATCTCATTTTAACATCCAGAACAATCTCCGCAACCGTCTTTGGTTGATCTCTTTGAAGACTTGTTTTCCGAATAATCCTTCTCCTTAAGTTTCTTTTTTCTGTCATCGCGACCTAGAACAGTTCAACATGTTGCAGAAAGCACTTTAACATATGTTTTTATTTACATTACATTACTTCACTTACCTGAGCCACCACCATTTTCTCTCTTTATAATAATAATTATAATATTAGCAAAAGAGTACCTTTTATTGCTGAAATAAGTTGTATTTAATTATTGGTAATAAATAATACTTGATATAAAAATCATACTTTGTTGTCGATAGGTTTTGGAATTTTAGAAGTCGAACAGATTGTCAGTGACATTTACGTCATTTAGGGCACATAACATGCAACATTGTCAATGGCAGTTAAATCGATTTTCAGAATAAAATTGTAGTAATAAAACCAATACAATATTCGTTGTTGTTTTTAAGTATAATTAATTTAACTACTTATGCTTCATAACAACATCCCTTTATAACAATATTTTAAATTGTTTTAAGTTACACAAAAAAAAATTGGAGACTATCTTTCCGAACGTGTTCTCGACTCGCATCAGGCAATTGATTATAACAAAATAATTGTGTGGAAAGTGAAAAAAAATAATATAACCCTCAACAGCGAGTAATACTTTTGAAATTTTAAATTCATCTGCAAACAATCATCAAAACTATTTCTAGCGAAATCGATTTTAAATGGCTCTTCGTGAAAATTAGTTTTTTTCTGCTAAGAGAAAGATTAACATAAGTCTTTGTTATATTAACACTAGCTGACCCCGAGAACTCGTTTCGCCTTATAGGCAATAAATAAAAAGATTTTTTAAATTAATAGGAAATACAAAAAAAAAATTCTCCTCGGAAAAAATCCTGGCGTCGCTGGCCCAACAGATGTGACCGACCCATTGCCACTTCAGCCTACAGATTTTGAGAACTGTGTCGTCTACTTTGGTTCTCATTACTTTGGTGTCCAGGTCATATAGACCTATGCGGATACTATATGCGGATCTGATAAAAACGATGACGATAAAAATATCAAAAGGTTCATAGATGTCAGAAGAATTGCAGGAGTTCCTTAGGAGTCTCGGGATCGCTTTGAGTCACACAACATCATATAACCGTCGGGGAAATGATGCAGTTGAACGCTGAAATGGTACATTATGGAAAACTATACAGCTGATTCAACGTTCTAGAGGAATGGATACCTATAATTGGGAACTGTTTCTACCGATAGCTTTACACACCACCCGATCGCTACTGTGTACTAGCACAAACGCTACTCCACACGAGAGGTTTTTTAACTTCCCAAGAAGATCGGTTTCTGGACATAGATCTTTCCCAATAACTTCCAAAGTATGCGGTCCTCCGCCTTTCACATCGAACAACTTCCTGCCGTCCGCTCTATGCCGGTGGCCTGCCTAGAGGACGGACGTCCCACACTCCTGGTCCACCACTGTGTCCTCCATTCTAACAAGTTCCTTCCCCCACTGCGCGTCGCTGGCCCAACAGATGTGAGGAGCTCATTGCCCCTTCACCCAACTGATACAAACATTTATTTT
>JAODUI010000009.1:4516859-4535741 GCA_027563995.1 Papilio gigon | reverse complement strand
GCTACGTCTGGGCAGGTTGAAGGGAGACAAAGTATTTTTCCCTCTTTTTCAAATTTTTTTAGTTGAGTTGACAATACGCAAGCGGCCCTGAATTTGCTAATGAAATAGCGAAGCGACAGCAGTCCATAGACATTCGTGATTGCAGAAGAGTTACCTACCTTGACTCGTCAGGGCAGGAGCCGCTAGGCTACCCTACTATGCAAGCTCTCATCCAAGTACACCTTTTGCACCCCATCATTTTCTTATAAGAAAAGAATGGCATGTTGAAAGGAATAAAATTTGGCCTATCGAAAATACGCTTATCAGACGAAACGTAGAATTACTTCCACAGCAAGCCTGTCCTCTGTGAGGCCGTGACATTTCACTGGTCGAGCGGGCCATTCACACAGCAGCTGTAAGCATCATAGATAAAGCTGTTCAACTTTTTCGCGGCTTAAAGTCAGCTGCGTAGTGCGCCTCACTCTTTAAGCCTCGCCACGCCTGACTTTATTCTGCGCGCCGATTCGTGAGATTCTCCTAGCCAAGATGTTAGATATATATTACTGAATCATAACACGCACTGAACTAGTGATGCGAGGTCTTTAGATCGACGTTATTAATCCAGTTGCAAACCGTGTCCGCGAATGCACTTCACCTCGCGAGTACGAACACAGAAGCATTGAAGGCCGTTCTTATCGCCGACCTGCGCTAGTGTTGCTAATAGTTACCAAATTCATTAACAACCTTGTCAGACTTGATAAATACTCGATATTTACAATTAAGGTTCGAACAATCCTTCCTGTAGACTTCTCATACTAAATATACTATCCACTCATTTAACTAAATATCTTACATATATCATAAGAATATCTTAACTGTTACACTAACGATTACATGACTATGAGTATGGTCCTAAGTCAAAAACATTATCCGAAAGTGTCTTATTAACCTTACGAAAACCGACCAGTATTTTATTTCAGAACGTAACTTTAATACCTCTCCCTGCGCATAATGGCAAAGCTTAAATTAGTACTGCTTGATTGCGAAGCCTTTGGAAGTCTTGACGTCAACGCTGAAAATAATCCTAAAATTGCGGAAACTCCACTTACGAAAGATGATACGGTATTTAAGTTTAAAATGTTTTATTTCTTCCTCCAAATGTGTCTTACGCTCTTATTGCATTATTGAGTAAATTGACTTTATATTAAAACACATTTTTCATGGCCTGGCCGGGAACAACTATATATTTACAAAAAAATATCACTTCATTTAAGAAGTAACATTCTTTATAACTTCCAGACGTCACGTAGAGTAATCTTAACTTCAAAATGAATTTTAAATATTCCTTCATATATTAATTAATGTTTACAATATATCTTGCATATTGTTCGTGTTTAATAAAGCCAAGCAGCGTGCTTGTGTCGTGACGTCATCGGGATAACCGTAGCCATTACAACTTCCAAGTAAACAGGTCGCCGACTACGACGTACGGCTGATTGATGTGTAGGAAGCTGTACGAGCAACAATGTACCTCGATTGTGATAATGCAGTTCAAACAGTAAACATATAACAAATATTATCATCATGAATATATCTGAATCTGAATGTGAATATATATCTGAAAGTATCGTTATACTACTTATAAAAATGGCTTAAATCACGTGTAAATCGGTGTTGGTACCGACTAGTTTCGAGCCCATCGAAAGCTGTAAGCCCTGCCGATAGTGAGCGTCGGGCAACGAACACGATATAGTACCAATCTCACTCACCCTGACGAAGAGCTCTCGAAGGGCTCGAAACCAGTCGGTACCGACACCGATCTATACGTGAGTTAAGCCGTTTTTATTAGTATAGTGAAATGTCTCACGAAAGTTTTAATAATTCAAGCAAGTATCTCACGTAAGAAAAAAGATAATTTCTTATTGATTTCAACTCATTCCATCACCGATTACCTTATTACATTTTTTCATAATACGACAGTCAGTTTTAAGAAATAGAAAAGCTAATAGTACCACAAGAATAATAATCCTGCGTAACAATAGACGGTATCAGCTGTCCCTAGCCGCATAGTGAACCTTCTGAAATAGACACCCGACCGCAGAGGGACGGACTCTAACACACAACTGCGAAATAAAAACTAAACCAAGTACTAATGGTAAGGGGCCGTTCAAGTATTACGTAATCAGATTTATTCAAATTATTAACCCCTTCCCCCCTTGTCAGCAAAAGTAAGCAAAGCTCTGATAATGACGACGTAAACATTGGTATATGATTTTTTTCTAAAAAAATATTCAATTTTTTTTAATAATTCATCAGCAGCAGTTATAATTCGTTTTTGTTAGTTTTAATAATAATAAGTGTAAAAACTACTGCTGACGTAATTACCATCAAGAGCCACATGTCATCAAGAATAAGCAAAGCAAAGATCCCCTCGCCCCTCTATAATGCTTACGTAATACTTGAACGGCCCCTAATTATAATTATCAAAAACTTATACTAAAATATTTCAAGTCACTTTTTTAACAGAGCAAAGAATTGGGCAAAATTTCAAAATAGCGCTTCAAGATCTTTTCGATTTAAAAAGATATATTTTTCGATTTATAACAATAGAAACTGTATCTTGCCTTTTCTATTCAACTCGGCTCCACTTTACTTATGACTACGTGATCGGCGGCGCGTGTGGACTAGACGTTACCGACATGGTTACCATCATTTATATGGACAATTAAATAAATTGTTATAAAAATTACAATAATTCGAATGCTTATTTTAAAGTACAAATATAGTTAAATACATTAATTAATTATGTTTTTAAAATACTCGCCAGTTCCACATATTAAGTATAATGCAATCAGCTTTTGCCCGCGTCTCCGTCTGCGTGTTCTTCTAGATTGTACAATCTCTGTCAAATTTCATCAAAACCTAAGCCGATCTGGAGGTAAGTGATAACAAACGTCCTTCCATCCAAACTTTCGCATTTATAATATAATAAGAAATAAGATAGTCGTTTCCTTAGCCAATACGATGGCAAATTGTCCGTTATTCATATTAAATCATGGTAACACTATATACCTGCATTGTCCATTTCCGTATTTTAAACTTTTATATATAAAAATCCCATACAAGCCATTTTGGTGTTCGAATGAGGGAATCCTCGGAAATTTGTAAGAGCACAGTTAACGGCGCCACTTCCTTGTGGAGACCAGTTCTGGCTGAGCCGCGTGGTCTTAACGTTGTATTGTTGGCGAACATGCGGGCACCGTCCCGGAACGTGCAGCGAGATCGACTTACATCTGCTTTGAATGTACAAAATATACAAATAGATAAACTGTACGAGACTTCTTTATGGCCAGGGCTTTGTTAAAATCATTTACATTTGCTAACAGAAACTTGTATTTTTATGTATAAAATATTTGTAGACTTGTGTTGTTTTTTTTTATACGAGACGGGATCAAACGAGCGACTATCGACGCCCATGGACACTTGCAAAGCTAAAGGAACCACCGGTGCGTTAATATTACTAATATTACTTGTAACCATTCCAGGTAAGTTTGAAAAATCTTGTTGGATTTGGTTCCAGACAATAGTCGAATTGTGGGATTCGATCACCATGACCGCTGAGTATTTAAGTCAAAAACGTTATCGTACTAAATATGAAATTAAAAAAAAAACTGTATTTCTCACTCAAGTTTTAAATTAAGTAAATAAAAAAAACTGTTTTTTTTCACAATTTCTAGCAGAAAAAATAAAACTTGTTTATTTGTTTTTTCGCCTTTAAAGCATCACATTATAATTCAATATTAAATGTAAATACATACGTCAAGAATTATTTACGTTGCAAAATGAAGTGCGTCGTTATTTTCTAATATTAGGCTTCCATTGCTGAAACATGTATACAAAAATATTATCACTCGAAAAACGATACAATATTTTATACATACGTGGAGACCTACGTTTATTTTACGTCGACATCCATTCATCACGTAATATGATATGCGTTCGATGAACAACAGGAAAATCGAGATAGTGTGACACCACTCTAATCGGTCGACAAGCTTACTTAATTATATATTTTTCCTTTACGGAAGTAAATAACAATTTAAAAGCATACAAACATCAAATACTTATGTTCAGAGTAATTTAGAATTTATATCCTTTAAACGTAGCCTGTTTATAATTCTTCTAGTACTCTTCTACATTAATCGACTGTGGCCCCAATTTTAACTTTTTTATGCCAAATATTTTAATGTAAAAATTTAATCGTGATTAAGATTTCCCATTACCAAAACAAACGCAACTAAAACAGCTTTGTTATAAAATTATGTAATTTAAAACAGAGCACTGTTGAAAATTAAATTTTTGTGTTCAACGAAAAGTTACTTAATTAAGCGACGTTGAAATAGAAAATCGCGTGTACCATAATCCCTCCCTTAATTCCACGTACGGGAATAATTTATAACAGTGTTAGTTAATTTTAACATAATCAACGTGACGGGGGACGCACGCCTCATTTTGTTACCTTTACTACAGTTTAATAATAAATGAATTCGCACCGGGAACAGAGATGGTACAAAATATTACGCTATGAAAAAAGATTACAAAGTGTGGGGAAGTCTAATAAGGGAGTAGAGGTTGACGCAACGCTATACGGACGAGCCCTATGAACGTTATTGTATCTCTCCCGAGCCCCGAAATATTAATGTAATATAGAAGCAATATACTTGATGAACATAACAAAAAAATGAAAATATATGTTTTTTTTATAAAAGGGGCCAAACGATCCGCGGGATCACTCAGGTGATTATCGACTCTCATGGACATGAACCAGCTATGCATGTATAAGGAAATTCCAAATATATGTATTGTATGTATATATTATACATATCATATATTGTCAATTAAAGACGTCTTAAAAATCTTTTACTTCCTTGCTTCGCTGAACGTTTTAAAAAAATTGGTTTAATTTTTGTAATAATTTTTAAAACTTGATTCGAAGACGTTGTCTAATTCTGGGGTATCAAGAACGCTAATGAGTACAACGCCCCTGCCCCAGTCGCAGTGTCTCTGGCGTATGTAGCTACGATCTGTGTTAGTACACTGAACACAGTCGATAGGCCTCTTTCGCATGGGGTTACCATATTAAACGAAATTATTTTAAAAGTTCTCATACTTTTACACCTAAATAAATAAGCTCACGTCTAACTTAAGTGTTACTCGTTCTTAATTATCTTATAATATTTACACTGAATGTTATGCCATTTATGCAGTAACAAATAGGGGCTAACAAGTTAAAAAAACCTGTTAATGACATTTTTTTTCAATCGTATAAATTTGGTGAAAATTTTTTGCAACAATAACTGTGTTGATTTGTATGTAATAATTGCGGAAGGCGGAGGACCGCATACTGTGGAAGACTTTGGGGAAGTCCTATGTCTAGTTGCTGGGCAAAGGCCTATGATGATGATACGCTATTCAAATTTATAATTATAACAACTCTTCAAACATTATTATTCACCAAATTTAATAAAATATAACAAGATATTGAATTTAATGAGAAATGTTTTTTTTTTCAATAACTTATGGTGACCCTACTGCCGACAGTTGGCCGAGCGTAGGCGACATAGCAGCGTGGCAGTTGAAACTGTTCCAAATGTTATTTAACTAGTTTTTGTCTGTGATTACGTTCACTTAAATTAATTTGTTTCTTTTAATAAAAAAAAGTACTGGCTGGCGTGTTTACATAAAGTTGACGATTTCTAACTAATTGATACGAAATTGTAGCAAGGATAGAGCGAAAGATGGAAAGCAGATTTTTATGTGTCTTCCACAGACAATATTTTACTTACTATACATTTACTTCACAAGACTGTATTAAAAAAAATTAGTAGCCCATGTGGTCTTTCTGCGAGTGTTTTATATCTATGGCATATTTCATGGAGATCCGTCGAGCCGTTTTAGACATACGTCCTAACAAACATCCGTACATCAAAACTTTCGCTATGTATGTAGTCAAAACGACGTCGACCTCCGTAGGCGTTACAATGTCGAACAAAAAATCACATTAAAGTAATGATGGAATCTTTACGCACATTTCTTTTAATTCAAATAGGAATGAATATGTGTAAGTAGGCATAACCTCACACATGTAAATCTAATTAGTGTAGTCGGTGGTAATCCTGGTAAGAATTTAACCTAGATATTTCAAAATACAAAGAATGCATTTATCTGCTTTGAACCTAGAACTTTACCTTGGCCACAATCCCTTTGACTTTGAATTACACTCGATACTTAGATTATTCTATACACTATTCTAATATTTAATAAACATACGAATTTTGGTCAATTTAGAATTGATATAACCCGGGTAAATGTTATTCATACGTCTAGTATCAGTCAGTAAATATTTTAAAGTACTAAATTAAAAGTTTGTGTTAATGACAAACATAAATCATTCAATATTTCCTATTATAACAATATGTTGAATACACGACACCGCATGCGGGGATATTGTTGGGACATCTCTGTCACCACGCCAACGCATTGTCAACGCGCCTTCCTCTCCGGGGAACGTTTCAAACGAGATTGCGAACACCGGGGGAAATTGAAAAGGTTAAAATCTCGTATATAGAGACATTTATTTCCATTCCATTCGTATCATCATAATCATCAACAGCCCCTGTCTGCCCACCGTTGGACATAGGCCGAAAACGTATAAAGGTATAAACGTTTTAAATGATATTCCTGATGGTAACAGATTGCAGTACGACATTGGAACTTATGTGATAAGGAAATTTATTTCTTTGACTGTATTTGACTCGGAATGAGTTTGTTATTTATGTCCATTTGTAAACCCGATTTATTACAATCTGTGGTCAATGTTAATGGTAGTTTAATATCAATAAATTCAGTAGTTTTTATTTTATCCGATATCGTAAACAAATTTTGTATGTGCATTGAGAAATAGCATTGTAAATACTGTAGTAAAAAACGTATTGTATTTTAAAATGAGGTCTTATATGTATTTATACAAAGTACAGATGTTTTAAATCGCCTGAATTTACCTACGACTGTTGGACATGTATACATGAATATACTTATATTTATATTTACAAGGATGACCAACAGCTTACAAATACAAAGTCATTAAATTGAAATAATAAATAAATAAATAAACATATATGAAAATAGAAGCAATTTGTTGTTTAAAAAACTGTTCCTAAAGAATGATAGGCGTGTCGAAAGAGTTTTATCACAAATATTTCTCATTGGTTTCATCAGTGTCCGAATGAGAGCAGAGGAAACAATGTACATGTTTCGTATACAGTATGATATCGCGGCTCGCGTGCAGCACAATGCATTTGGCCCACGCAACCGGCCATCGGTAAATGGGACATCCTTTACATTGGATTTTAGTCTCGCGATAGCCGTGTACTGCTTTCAATTGCAGAGGCCATTTTAAATCAGGACAAGAATACAGAAACTTCAATCAGTTCATCTAACTATGACAAAGGAGTCCTCTGAATTATTTCGACCTTTACCGTTACTTTCTTTAGGTCGGTTAAATTTAAACTCAATGGATTAAAAATACCTCCAATAATACCAGTTTTAATATTATAATGCAATGTACCTTATACGGCATACACTAAATAAAACTAACATCTTAAATTACTCTAAAGAAATTATTAAACAAATCTTAACATATGTGATTTGGCTGTCTCCTATACTAGGTACCCCAGCATAAGCAGACAGGACCTTCTCTCACTATATATGCACGATATGATGCGTGTTAGTGTATGTATTATTATTTCATACGTCTAGATCTATCAACAATAAGATCCAATGCGCAACATTCGATCATATCGGACGAGGATAATTTGAATATTGAATTATGTATGTAAAATGGGGACCGGTGCTATTTTGCAGTTTTTTAAAATTCAACGCGTTAAATTTGTTACTCCTTTGTCAGTATAATCTTCTGTCAGAGTACAAAATGGCATACGTGATAGCTGGCGGGTGTCGCCGCCGCCGGGTACCGTCACATTATTCCGAGTGCCGGGAACATGATTATGTGAGGTCAAAGTATTCATTTTCAACATCCACTGGTCTCTCGAACTTATTATTTTTAGTGATAATATGTAGTGATTTAAGTGCAAATCTCAATTTTATCTTGATACATTTATTTCTTCTTCACCATTTAACTGATCAACTTGATATTATAAAATTATATTTAACCTAATTGTCTAACTGTATGAAGGGACAATAGCCTAATGGTTAAGCGTACGGATTCACGATCACGTGGTCGAGAGTTCGAATCCCGCCTATCGAATTTTGTCCTAAACTATGTCTTAGCTAACCAATATTAGTAAATTAACAAAAATTTACTAATATTAGTAAATACTACGCAGACTACATATGTCTAACTGTTAGGAGGAGGTTCTCAATTCGTCTGTATGATTTTTAAACGTTACTTAAAATTAGACTTTCTTATCAACAGTCAACAATTAAGATAAACTACTACTCGATGTATTTATGTTATTTTTTTTCCCAACTAATTTGTAACAGTTAATAAACAATTTGTATTTACCCCTCATTGGGAATACCGATTAATCGGAAACATAACAGGACAAATTGAATTTAATTTTGTATCAACATTTTTAAATGTTCTTTGGTGGTTTTTTGCTTATATTGGTTATAGTTTGTGAATACCCAGTTACATAGAAAGTGATTCATCAATGTCGGCACATACGTCACTCGCTGTCGTATTGACGATTCTCACGTTATATCAGTACTTGAGTAGGAAGGAGGTCGGTAACCTCGTGCAGACAATATCATTTAACAACGTGGTGGTTTTATATTGCTTCGAAACAAAGAAAATCCCTTGCAATATGGCGTTTCTGTTGTAATAAACCAGTTGATATAGGAAACCATTGCTACATTTTATACCAGACCGTAGCGTTTTTTGTTTCAAAGACTATTCTATGCCTCTTTACTGATATTTAAAAAATACATAAACAAACAGAAAAATCGTAACAAATGAATATGACTAGTTTTCGGTACTATAAACCTGTTTAACATCCAGACCCCGCAATATACGTTTATGTTTACTTAACCAGTTTTTTTGGCAAGGTTAGCCGAGGTTAGGCGCTAATTCAGAAGTGGAACATGCAGAAAAAATAAGGTCATTGCTCCAATGTTTGACCATGCTTTATGGAAAAATATCTTGTTAATAAATAACAGTTACTCCGTGAATGTTTTTAATAAATAAATACCAGCCCCATGTAATAAAAACTGGCAATACAATACAGCTTACATTATCGGGCATTTCTCGAATTGTGAACAAATCTCATGAGATTTAAACAAATGGCTCAAACAACCCTTCTCGGAAATCTGTAGTGATGACAGTGTGTGCCTGTAAGCCAACTTAAAATAAGATATAATAAGACATAATATTTCACGGCCAAAATAGATGTATGCTAAGTAATAAATAAAAACATTACATGAACAATGTAACAAGATATTTAAAGCGACAATTTAAGTGCACACAAAATGTCTCTCACTTTAGTTTTACACTCGGAATAAACGAATAATTTACAGGTGTGTTGGTGACGTGAGTACCAAAAAATGTATGTTTATAAAAATGTATGCGTCTCTACAATATTAAAAAAAACTAATAGCCTAATGGCTATGGCTACGCATTTCCGATCACGTGGTCGTGGTCGTCATTCAATACTATCGTGAACCATATCCTAGCAAAAGCCAAGAGTTTAGTAGCAGCGGTAAAAGAAATATTAGTAAATTAACAAAAAACCGATAATATACAAAGAAAAAAAAAATCGATAACACCACGACACGAAAGTCATTGCCACGATATTAAATTTCAATTCAACACTTTTTAATATCCCAATGTTACTAAGCGCAGTCCGATTGTCTTAAGATAAATGCATTATGTGAAATTACACGTTAATAGTCACACGATAGTTTTTTTTTTTAAATCAAGTTCATGAACGTACGATAATTCACTATTGTGTCGTGTAGCAAAATGGCAGTAATAAGGTCGCGTCTAAAAACTCAAGTCCTTGTCGTCGGACGGTAAATGGTCAATTGTTATGTAATAACTCCGCAGCCTCAAGAATGAAAAACTTAATTGCCTATCCCAATTCCCGTGGCCATCATTGTGTGTTAACAATGACTGGCCACGGCGGGGAGGACAATAAAGAATTGTAGGGTTTCCATATTTATACATGTATCGAAACAAAAACATTTGAATTAACCGGTTATGTAGTCAGAATGACGTTTCGCGAGTTTCACTTGATAGCACGTATTAAACTTTTCAAACACCATGATTATTCTAATGTATAAATTATTTTAGAGATATCATCATCATCAGCCCTTGTCTGACCAATGTTGGACATAGGCCTTTTCCAATGTTTTCTACAGTATGCGGTTCTCCGCTCTCCTCATCAAACAACTTCTTACCGTCCGGACTAAGTCGTCGGTCCAGCTGGAAGGAGGACGCCCCACACTCCCGGGGGCGAGAGATATATCTTACTCCATTAGAGATATCGCGTATTGAAATTATAATATATTATCAAATCATGACCATAAGAGCACAATTCCATCTATCATACGAACAGGTAAAAATTACAGAACCTAACAAAGTAAGAATGTCACAAGTGTTCACCCCGGCCCTCGTCCGACTTTCTTATTCGTGGAATAACAAAAAAAAAGATTCAAAATGACCGCTCGTCGATGTCTGAACGCGACCCATTTAGGTAGTTTCCTGAGAAGCCGAATTGCCTCATTACGATGCCCTTTCCTGCTGTCACTGCGATGGATGAAGCCTTTTAATATCTGTTACTTACAAAACGTTTTCCTCTAATTTTTGGTTATTTTGGTAATTTTTTACGATCACACAAGGGGGCATTAAATATATACTTTGAGATTTATCAGTATGTTTCATTCGGTAAGTATTTCCCTTGAAGATATCAAAATTTTATGTTTAATGTAAAACAATATATTTTTGTTAATTTAACAATATTTCATAATTCTACATCTCCTTCCACCTTTCCAACTATGCTCTACACTAGTGTGCTGAGATATGGTTTTTAGTCAGTACTCGAATGGGATCCAGTCCTGGACCACGAGACTGGAAATCCGTACCCTCAACTATTAGACTATTGGCGCTTTAAATTAATTATTTGCCGATATTCATTATTCATTGTTATCTTAGTACATTTATACAAGAAGTATTTTTAGTCGTGGGCCTTCAGGTCACGAGACGCCCACCTCTCCATTCCAACATCGTTAACACACGTCCATGAATAATTTCAAATAATATTTTATAGAAGCAACATAAAAGACGTTTAATTATCAACAATGCGACTACACGCGTACAATCGCCATGATGTATTCACGCGGCGTGGCCCGTAATCGCCGGACCGTTAGACAGATGCATTTGACCTCCTTGACACTTTACTAAATTTACTCCTCAATAGTCGGCTTGTTCTACACATTGATAAGAAATACGTATCCAATACACATTTCTACTATCAAAACTAATTGTAAACAATTAATTACAAAGTTAATAAATGGTTTTATTGACCACTGTTATTTTCATTAACTTATAAATCCCAACTTTAGTAAAACATAGCCTATGCCACTTTTCAATGAAGTAATCTGAACGAAATTTTCTGCAAATACATAACTTTAGACTTACGGGGTTTTTACGTGTAAGAAACGAAAATCAGTCTTTCGAACTATTTTTAGATGAATGAACGGAGGCTTTGGCCTTTTTGAGTTAACGATATTTCTCAAAAAAAAAACTTAATTAACCGTGATAAAAATTCATTACGATTATCCAGATTCATTTGGCTGTTTTAGATTTTTATTAATGTCAGTAGATTTTGACCTCCACATCACCCTAAGCTGTAGGTTTGAGCTAGGATATCGTCTATAATAGTCGAATAGCGGGATTCGAAATCTAGACATGATTGGAAATACCTAACCTTAACCATTAGGCTATTGGCGTTTAAAGATGTTCTTAGATAGGATTGTTTCCAATTGGTGATAATTAAAAAATATAACATAGCTAAAGCACTTTATGAACACTAATGTTTATATAAGGTTCTGATAAAATTCTTGTATCGCCGGTGTGGAGGTGAAATTGATTTGTCTTTAGTTCCAGCCGATAAACCCTCCGCGCGCAATTATAGACGCCGGCTTTGTCCGATTGCTATGAAGTCTAAAAATAACTACCTCATAAACGTTCTTCCTTATTACAGGGATTTTATTGTAACACACTGTTTATTTGTCCTCATTTTAAATCAGGTCTGAACCGCTTTAGACGTCGATGAAAAATTTGTTATGCGGAACTAGTTTATTTTGTTGTCTTTTTCAAAAAAATATATAAAAAAAATTATTACTATACCGCTTGTTTACCGTTCATTAAAGGGAAATATGTATTAACGAAATCTTCATCGGTTTACTCAAATTTCTTGATAATGTAAAGAATTTTATCAACACACAATTCTAATATTAATCACGTAGATAATCTTACTTAATATGCAAAAGCTTATATGGACGAAAGAATGTTCAACATATACACAGAAGTGTATTACTGTCTGGAATAGCGTATTGACCAATTACTGTTTCTTTTTATTTCGCGCGAACAAAAGCTAATCATTTCTAATACACATATATAATACTGAAACTAATGTATTTATAAAATAATAAATATTAACAACAATTACAATATGAAGAAAGCAATCAGTCTAGCAGTGTGTCTAGGTGAGCCAGTGTGCGTGCGCCGAGACACTGTCTGTCTAGACGCCAAATAACAAGCTCGATAAAACATCTCTATCGGAATTTCAAGGTCCGATGAACCGGCACCTCACACCCCTGTCTTATTGGCGGACTATCATCTTGAGCTCTGATATAAAACGTCCACCATAGAAGCGGTAGACTACTTCAGACACAGGTACAAGTATCTTAATAACTATAGTTACTATAATCTTACAATACTTCTCATTATGAACAATTATTGTTATGGTCAGTACTGTAATTTGACGGTTCTATTGGTTCTTCTAGACACGTGTAGATCGGTGTAGGTACCGACTAGTTTCGGAGCCGTCACGGGTCCTTCACTCCTGATGTAGGACCTGCCTACACCGATATACACGTGAGTTAAGCCATTATTACAAGTAGTATAGTATAATGTCACACGAAACTTTTAATAATTTAATTGACGTTTCTCTATTTAATATTGACATTGTGTTGAAAAGATATATAAAGCACAAACTGAGAAATTCAGTACCTTTGTATAACTAAATACAAATGTAGACAGGGTTCAAGAGGTTCACAGCAAAGTGCAAAATCCTCTAAATGCGCACTCCTAACGTTTAGGAACGTGCTGAAATATGCGAGAGAAAAAATACATTTTCATTCCAACTTCATTTTCATTGACTTAACTTAGAAAGAATAAAGTTTTTTTACATTTTCCGAGTGTGCTTAAAAACATTCTTGTACACAATTACTAAAAAAACTTTTTAAAAATTCTTCGATCGAAATATCGATTGCACAAAAAGATATTGCAATATATCTTAATGTCTAAAGTTTAATCGTTAGTATGACACGGGTCTGCGATATAATTGTTCTAAACAAGTATTGTGTTCCAGAGAGCGACGCGCCGCCGAGGCAATGGCGCAGAAGCTCGGCTAACTTGTTTATCGTTCAACCTCGAAAGTACTTTCACCGGTTTCAGACTATTGGGTCAACGCCAATACCGCACTCCTTCTCTACGGACATTTATTTTTAGACTACAACCTTTTTCATCTGATGAAAAGTTCAAGTCAAATAAATAACTCATACATTTTATTAAATTATCAAGTAAACACAACAAGCACTGCAATAATTTAAATGTTAAAAATTTGTGGCCAAGCAGAATTAAAAAAAAAACTTACTAAATAGCGTATACGTCATTCCAAACAGAAATCGTTGTGTCAATTTCATCCTGACACATTGAGCGGTTTTAGATTATCTGCTAACAAACATCTATCCATCCATCCATCTATACATTTGTAACATCAGTGTAATGTACTTCAATCTTATGGTTTTAATTATTCTCTCGGGAATAAACTCGCTAAAAATACAAAAAGACAGCTTTTAAGGGTAGATTGGAGGCGATAATTGACTTGGTCGCTTACGCAGCCAGTGTCGGGAAAATACGCAGATAAATTCTAAAACGGCATTAAGATTAGATAATGCATATTCTAAGCGTGGATTTCCACTGCATCACCACTATAGAAAAACACTTATCTCTGTTTTTTATTCAAAAGTAGTAATAGCAATGTCATTGTTTATGATAGTTACGGCAATAGAAACCTACTGATTAATTTTCTTAGACGTAAAATGAAGCGAAAAAACTTGGCAACTACATTTATTTAACAAGATGTTTTTAAGTAGAATATTAACAGATTTTTGTTAACTAAGTAATTTTTCTCGTACTATTCCAACCAAGCTGTTGGTTTGTGTTGGGAAATGGTGTTTACAATAGTTGAATGGCGGGATTCGAATGCATTATTTTCGAAAGATTAAGTGTAATAAAGGAAATCTTACTATAATAGGGTACGAATACCGATCACGACTGCTAGAATCGGTAGTTTGTACCCTGCTCTTTCGACTATTGTCGTAAACCATATCCTAGCACAAGCCCAGAGACCCTAGAGCTAGCCTAGAGCTTTGTTGGAGTGATATAAGAAAGGTTAATAAATAAAAAAAAACTACTTGAAATAAAAATAAAAATACGTAGGTACGAATTATATATAACAATGTTTTCTCCATGGTAATAAATGAAGTAACACGAGCTTTAAGCGATCTTCCTTCATGTAATAAAAGTTACGTAACGCACGGCAGTAACAGACTAGATACAAATTCGTTTTCCATAAAACTGTAATGGGGCAACGTGATTGGTGTTCGAGCGGCCTCTAACGATCGCTACACTTTACGCTGCGGAAGTTGAAGATGTAATCTGTATGGAATTGTACGCGGTATTGATCACATCTTTACATACCTCGAACAGTTCCCAAAGTTTTATGGTATCGGGTCCATAATCCAAAATAATTTTGGGATCACATCACTTCACATGTATCGTGGATATTCAAATCTTATGACAAACTAGGAATATCGACGAACCGTTCTAAAGTTTGAATCTAACTATATAAAAATACTAGAGGTTTTTTAATGCGGACGTTAGAGTGAAGATATTGATTGTTGTGGTGTTGAGCGGTCGGCCCGGTGGTGGGCCAGGTTCGGCCCGGCGGTCGGCCTGGCGACGGCCTCGACTCAACCCCACCGTCTAGCCATCCCCCACACCCTCTCACCAAGGTTATCAGAGCAGTCTATTGTTCCTAGGATTAGCATTAGTGATAAACCAACTACTTTACTGCACGTACTGTTACTGATTAAATTACATAAACGCAATAACATGGATTACGTTGATTATTGAATGGATTATTGCATGGAATTAAGAGTTTCGTAATACATGGTACAATTAAAGTTATAGGCTTCATATGAACGAGGACCAGATGTCACTATTTCTCAAAAGAAAACGTTGTTTTTAGTTGTATTTAATTACGTCACTAGTCATCCTTGTTGACATGCGAACCGCAGCGTTTGACGTCACACGTCTAACGGCGCAGCATGCACGGCGGCGCATCCGCTTTACAAACGGACATCGAACGTGTTATAACTTGATTATTTTTCCGAACCCTACAACTTTGAACAATCAACGTGATTGTAAATATTACGCGATGTTAATCTTATGCCTCAATTACTATCAATTTTATGTTAATAATATTCCATTTGCAATTTGTATTATTAACATATGCACTAAAAGTGGAACAGTTTCTATGGCCTTGGATATTTGCCAAAGATGTATTATACAAAGCAGTTTTATTTTATGTTTTGTAATTGTATAAACAACTGAATGATAGTATTATGTTCTTTAGGAATATATCATTTAATAACATCTTTGCAGACCAGTTATTATATTCGTCCCAGCACTGCTGCAAATATACTCACAATATCTTAACAAATAATTGTTAATATGCGACAGTGTAATACTGTGGAAGGCACTGGACAAGACCTATGTCCAGCAGTGGACAGACAAAAGCTTATTTTGATGATAGCATCAGTACATATATATACGTACATATAATCTATGATTCACTTTAGTTTATGCTGTATTAGATTTGGAATTACAAATAGAATAAGGATATAAGTTGGTAAATTCTGCGAGCCAGCGTCAAACAATACATTCTTATCATGTTTTCACTTGTTTATATGCGTACGCGCATACTAACATTTAAATCTATCCATCCGTTCATATTGATCACATAAAATGTTTAAGTATATAAAAAATAATAGGTCATAGATTGTTGCGTCTTCAGGAGAATATAAAAATCAGTCATTCAGATCTCTCTAAAGCCCCAAGTATTATATAATTATCACAACTTCACGTTATAGTCTTGAACTCGTGGTGGCAAGATTCTTTTCTAATTCCATTACATGCGTAAACAGCATATAGATTTAAGCCCTATAAACCAGGTACGTTTGTAATACAAGTCGTCGAGATGTTGCCAATGATCTCAGCTTTTCGGATTCAATTCTTTGCCTTAATTTTGTTGACAACCCTAAACAAGGCACGTATGCGAAGTGACCGCGAACACCACTGCACTATGTAGCTACAGATAATGTAAAGGAATATGTACACGTCGCAAGCATGTCGGAACATGTTCCTAATATGCGCGCTAACTACCTGCTTACACGCATACATGTCTGTCATTTATCGTGCGTCCGTACTACCGAAAACTTTCACATAAAAACATGATATTTTTTTATAAGAGAAGAGGAAAAAGAAGGTATTGATCATCGACGCCCAGATATCTGTAATATCAGAAGAATAACAGAGGCGTTGCTGGCCTTCGAGAAACAGACACTCGCTTCTTGAAGGACCTTAAGTCTTTTTGTCTCGGTTAAAACTCATTCCACAAATGAATTCGTTCGCCCGTAAGTTCCGTTGATAAAACAAAAGCGAAATCCAAATAGAAGATAAAATGATAAAACCTAACAGACATTAAAGTTTATAGATCGAAACAGCGATTACGTTACGGGAGTTAAATGCGGAGAAAGTATATCGACAATTACTCCGGTCTGTATTTTACTAAATCAATGGGAAGTGAAACTTTAACTGTATTAATAGTGAAACAAATTAAAAGCATTTTGCACCATTACCACTATACAGTATTAAAGAAAAAGTTAATTTATTCTTTTGGAAAAAATTCAGCTACTTCTCGAGGTTGACAATTTGAATACGGCAATTTTCCTTCCGAGGTACGATCGCGACGTATCACGTAAACTGATCGCTAACATAAACCTTCTATTGCATAATCGGTAGCGAGATCATATCAAACGGTTCAGTTGCGGACACCAGCTGCCGCGCATCGGCGTCTGTCGGCCAATAAAATGTATTCCGTTTTACGGGCGCGTACACAATTTATAGCTGTGTTATACATACAAAAACTGAGGGACCACGTGCGTGTAATTTAATCTAACATTTACCTACGTTTTGCCTATTGTTCAAAATTCGAACAAAATCATTTTTTTTTTACTCATGATTAAAAATAGCTTTATGCTCTTATCGTTTACTTTAACTGTGTCAAACATTTCCATTCACTCTAGGAATTTTCTTTAAAGAGTTTGTGTCTATAGTGTTTTCAAATGCTTGACTTTGTTTGTTTTAGGGTATTAAAAAAAACGTTTATATGTAAAGACTAGGGCACTCCGGCTATTTTGCGAATCTCCATTAAACGTAACTTCCGATTAAATATTTCTATTGGTCCGGAATGTTATCTGGAATGCCTCGATTCAGTGAATACTCTAACTATTTAGTTAACTTGGTTCGTTAATTAGAATTTGGAGCGCATTGTTATAGCGACGGAATTTCGGATTTTTGGAAGCAATTGTAAAATAATCTTTTTCTACAACATCTCCAGTATTAAAGTAAAAAGAAATAAACATATCGGGTCATTACAAACAATGTTTACAACAACCGGCTGACAGGATGCGATAGTTCGACGACCCCCGCTGCCATCTTTACGGTCAATTAAACGACAATCCAAAAGCAAACATTTGGACACCAAATATAATTTGAGTACTAAACTTTGGATCACAAGAAACATACTTATCACCATCATATACAACTACAAGACTTGCCTTAGTACATTAGAGATGGTTCGTGTTTAAAGTTTAGATGGAATTTAAAATAAAAAAAAACCCATTGTTTACATTACTGTGGTAACAATGAACATTTGTGTACAGAGGGCGTGCAAAGACGCAATTTCTATTTAGCGGTTGGCCGCGCGAGTCTGGCACGGGACCGCTGTAGTATGGAGTCGTGTCTATTTCCACTGGCCGCGACTGCTATATGTTGAGCAGCAAGTGTCGTGCTAGTCGTTCAGTGGAAACGTGCACTAAGATGTTATTGATAAGGGTCGTTGTGCGGCGCGAGGCGTGCGGCGCTACGGGACCAACGCATTGTCCTCGCCCCGGGGGGCAGTAACCCATGTGCGACGATTAGATACCGCCGCCGCGTGAACACGCACCAAACGACTTGAGAGGAAATTAACTCGTCCCATCGTTTGTTTGCAATTTGTTGCAACCACACATAAATATAAAATTGTGCAAAGTCAAAAGTTTGTTTATTCCTGAGGCAGATAATAATTGTTAAATTCAGTTGTATGTCAATAAACAAACATTAATTTAGTGTTTTAGATAATAAAGGTTTTGAATCTCAATTAATAAAAAATACTTTAACATATTATAAGTCACTATTGCAAGCGGATATAC
>JAODUI010000009.1:4502144-4516759 GCA_027563995.1 Papilio gigon | reverse complement strand
AGATAATAAAGGTTTTGAATCTCAATTAATAAAAAATACTTTAACATATTATAAGTCACTATTGCAAGCGGATATACATACAAGTTTATCTTACTAATATTATTAATGGGAAAGTTTGGATGCATAGATGTCTATCAGCAGATATCACCAAAATGAATAAGAAGTTTTAGATTAAATTTGTAACAGATACAGATTTCTGTTTGACATAGTGCATAAGATACACTTTTTTAATTAGGCGCAGACAAACTCGGACTATCTTTTGTTACTGACAGGCAAGCTTTGGAATGTTTATAATGTAAATAACAAAATGATAGTTGTATCAATTCAATAGAGACAACGTTCAGGTTCTTAAAGCTGACTAAAATTTCACATGACCTGATTTAGATTTTAAAAAAAAGTTGTAGTCAAAGAACAAAATATTATCGCGGCACTTGGTCTGAAAGTGCGCACGCGCGCTTGTGCAATGTTTTCTTTATCACAACAATGTTTACGTGGTTGTTTCGAAATCTCGTCGTATTGTAGAGGGCGTCTCGGGACCGCTTATCGGGCGAGACTTGTTAACACCGAGTGCTTGCACTGCAAGCGTTGTGATAGGCAAACATAGATGATGAAATCGCTCATGCATTTGTTTTTACAACGCTCTTACTTTAACACGTAGTATTTAAATAAAAACTTTTGTTTATAATTCATAAATTGAATGTCAAGCTTCCCCAACTTCCGCACTTCCGTGGTTTCCAACTATCGCTCTATACAAAATAAAGACGGCAACTTTTTTTTAATAAATGTGATGAGGAACTAGCGACAGTCAACAAAATATGGGCATATCACTGGTCACTAAATACATCAAATACACTCCCAAACATATTGTAGTAGGCATTATAGTATAAAGAGCGAGTGATCCCTACGCCACGGAATGTTCTCGAGCATCACAAAGTTACATTTATTGGATAGCACTTTCGCCATCAACTCACATTATTTCTAATTTCAAATACAATATCTACAGCCAACTAAACAACGCCAAACTTGACAATAACTATTACACTCCGATTGCCTTCAATGTATTAATATACATTCTTCTCAACTATTCTGGATTACTTTTGTTTTAACTGTATGTTTTAAGTCACATACAAATTATTTTTTATCGAAAATAAACTAGTACAAGGCATTGAAAGTGCGAGTATAGTAAAACAGTTCCGTTTACAATGGCCTTTGTCGACGCGGGCGTTATTAAAATAAAACAGGAAATGTTAATAACGCTAAGCTAGGGGAAATCCGATATGCGTATAGCGTATTGTATTAAATACAATCCATTTTGTTTTTCATAGAATTAACTATAAGAGAAAAATTAGGAAAGCTAACCCCACGTATGGCATACAAGCTAGGCAGTGTTTTTCAGAGTAGGTTCAGACTGCGTTTACATATTAAAAATGCTATAGTACTTGGAGAAAGTGTCTCAACTCGACCAACGGATGCGACTAGAGGGGGACTGAGCGGATGTGGGTTTCGCTGGAAGGACGCTTCACGTGAATTTATAAAAATGCACTTCAAAGTTAGCGAATGACTGCACCAAACGTATTTTTCTCCATATACCTATATCAATATAGTCTTTAATCATCCTATTAATATTTCTTTTTATCACGAAATTGTGATGACAACCTAATTCACCGAATCCACTACAGGCTTACCGGCTTTGAATCATGTCGGAAATCGCTTGATACGGCGTCACTCACCTTACAACCCGTCCATACAAACAAAATACTATCGCATTATGAAACCGTGTGAGACTTACCTGAAACATATCCGTGTCGGGGTCCTCTGTGTATTCCACGATGACCGCCTGGCTGCGGCTGAGCGTGTACGAGATGGAGTGCTGGCTGGCGTCAAGGATAGCCTTGCTGCTGTGCGGCGTCTTCACTACATAGTGTTTGGAGCGACGCACGCCGTTGGCCGACGGCCGTCGGTACAGCACGAACTTGCTGCGCCGCCGCCCGCGCTCGCCCGCCGGCAAGTAACCGTTGTACCTGCAAGTACATATTTATGATAATGCTTCTTTCATTACACCAAAAAACCAAGGAAGGTTTGTTGGCGTAATTTTTACACCAACTTCAATTGAAAACTGTGTGAACACTTTACAAACAGTACCATTTAAATACACCGGTCGGTACCTACACCGATCTCTACGTGAGTTAAGCCGTTTTTTATTAGTAGTTTAGCGAAATGTCTGACGAAAGTTTTAATAGTTTAATTTAAATACAATTTGAAGTGTTAAAGTTACTAAAAGAAGCAATGGAAAACAGCAAACGATTCTTTGAGTCAAAATAGCTAAGTAAGTTGAGAAGTAGGTCAAGATATATAAGGTAGTTGTTTGCTAGCGTTGGTTGCTGCCATTTACAATTCTTGTATTCTGATTTCATGAAAATCGTGCGTTTCCCAAAAGAATTTTCAATTTTCCTCCAAGTACGAGACAAAATATAACACCTAGAATTATACAAGCTTCAAATTAATTTTCTTACCTATTACTACATATATGGATACTATAATTTAGTGGCCTTGTAGTTAGGTGTAAATGTAAAACAAAATACAGTCTATTTTACTCCTATACTCCTCCTAAATCATAGACGCAAATGAATTTAAAAAACTTAATAAAAAAAAACATATACAATTGCATACAATTTAACAACGCGTTAGAACACTTGATATTCAGGTCATTATAAACCAATAAAGACAATCGTACGTGTTGAATTAACATACAATACATTGATAACGAGACATAGTCCTTTTTTTAATTAACAACACAAAAACCCGGCTGGCTGTACTATGAGAAAGGTTAAACTTCCGTGAGAATAACCATGGCGGATTGTTAGCGACGTGATGTAACTAAACTACTGTACAGAACGCGTGGAATCCACGACAGAGATAAACAACTGTTGCCAAAACAAAGCTTTTTATATATTTTCAAGGTTTTCTTTCAAAAACATTTTGTTTCTGACGCCAGAACTCTACAATATTTTTTTAAAACAATACAATGCAGTATATATTTTTTTATCCTTAGTACTTAAATCTTGGCTCTATACTATAATATTAAAAAAGCTACGAATTATGCATATAATGCGAGTAAATCGATCAGGCAGCATCGATTATATGGGCACGCCAGAAGGAATAACACACCGCCGCACTTTACTCGTGCTATTCACGCAACGAACGCGCATCACGCGCAACACGGCAACAATGCAAGAAATTGGATAATATCAAGTGGATGCACCGTGCATGTGAAGCTTGACAACTGCCACCTTTGTTGTGTAAAGTAACGTAAGGTTACGTACGGACCGTAGTGTCTTTGAATAGTATATACAGTGCGTGTTACTCATAGATTCGTCACTTCAAAGAGGACCCCGCTTAGTCGACGCAAGTTAGATATGGCTAGGCTTCAGTCAACCACGTTCTTGCGGGTTGATTTCTCACATAACCTAATTCAAATAGAAATTGTCATTCGGATACATTCTATGCAATCCCTCTATGTAGCGACGTATTCTATGTGGTTGTGGTGATACGCCGTGACTTATGAAGTAAGGTCTTGGTCTCGTTATGAAGTAAGGTCATCAAAGACAGCAGCAGGTGCCCGCAGGACCCCCTCCACGGGGGTGCAAATTAAAAAAAACAATACGCCGTGACCGAGACACCCATGCCGATACTGCTTTCACGAAATCTACCAGTTTTAATATTTAGTACTTGCTTACTTCTATTATAGAGATAGCAAAATACTAAGTATTATATTTAGTTGCAATTTTGCATAACAACACCCTTGTTGTTCTCTTAACGTTAGTAAATGTGGTAATAATAAACAAAATCCAATTTATGATAAAATGGCTTCGTACTGAATAAAGTATCCAACGTTATACAATGCTGGCCAGTAAACAAGTATGACAACAGAATATTAAGTATAAAAAAATGAAGGAAGACTGCCTTTTAATACTTTTTTGATCTCTATTGTGATATTATTGCCATGATACGGGAAAACATTGTAATCTCTATTTTTTTTTAACACAGAATAGGAGTATTCATACAGTGGAAACCAACACTTAAATCGTTATTTTTATAAACCAAACTTGTTGGAACTTGTTTAATTATTTACGAACCCATAATTAAAAAAAGTTGTTTACAAGTTTTGATTATTTTTAGGACGTTTTTTGGGAGCACAACGTTAAATTACCTTTATATTATTGTCAAGACAAGACCGGCTAATTATAATAAAAAAAAAAACAGGAACGTATACAAAAGAAAAACTAAAATATTAAAACTTTTGTGAGACGTAATACTACACTAATTAAAAACGACTAACTCACGGAGTTAAACTATGATCTTTAATTAGTCTACAAAAAAAACACAAAAGACGCAAATATAATATTCATAGATACTATGCAATACAAAAACTTTTTGTTTAATCAAACAGCGGGACGTTGAAAAGGTCTTTACTACAACGTAATTTAAGAGAAGTATGTGAATAAGTTTATAACAAAAACTGGTCGCGTAGTAGAGGGCATTTTATTTCGATCGATTTTTATAGCTATCATTGAGGCTGTATTCATTGTATAGGACTGACCCAAATGGAGTCAGCAGGGAACTGTTCTTAGCGATAGTCAGTGGGTCCAATTGGGAAAATAACTATCCTATTATTATATATGTATCCAGGTACAAACTTTAACGTGTTTATATGAAACGTAATTGGTATCGTTCATTCATAAGTATTACGTAAAAGGATAATAGTAAATAACATAGCTACAATCGTGTGGAAGGTCGTATGCGAGCCAACGTCTAGTCAGAAGCAGATGAGTTTGGCGTACATCCAAAGGTCAAAGTGCACTGCTGAAACCATGCCAACGCTTCAACGCCCATTTTTTTTCTAATGAAAGATTTCAATAAAATTTCAAAGGGGAGTCGATAAAAAAAAACAGAGACTCAAACGACACTCGGTGCGAGAGTTTCGAATCCGCAAATTGTGAAGATCGTCTCGAGAGTCGATAATATCCGCATTATTTTTTTTCATTTTACGACTAAGATTTTATATTCAAATCAAGTTTAAATGTATAATCAAACTTATATTTATAAAACCGTTAGATAGTCAAATTACTGACTTGCCTGTCTGTATCGTACAGTGCTGTCTCCCATCTATCAACTATTGATGTAAATAAAATGCCTCTTTAAAGAGAATATCGGTTCTTAGCTAAAAGTACCGGGGCAGGTATAAATGCAGGTAATCATTTAATCCACTAAGCATTATTATAAAGTTAAGAAATATTCAAAATCCAAAATTAAAGACAACGATAATGTGTGTCGAAATTTTTCTACACCATCGTCAATGTTTATCTGCCCACTGTTGGACCTATGTCCAGGCCTCCAAGTCCAAGGCCTTCCACAGCATGTGGTCCTACAAACTAAACCATTGCACAAATACTTTCGTTTCTGACACAAGTCTAATTCCAACTACCTCAGTAACCTATGACAAACGGTGGTTAAGATGTATTCTATGAAAGGTAAGATTACAGTGGACACGAGCGGACTGTCTGTAAGTTAAGTAATAGGATTACCCATCTAATACTATAACACACCAGGCTTCAAAGAGCTCAACATTCTTAAGGGTCTTGTACACGAGTTATTTTTACTACAGCTTATGTCACAAGCATACATGACGAGGGATGAATTGAATATTTGAGATTCGAATACTGACTCTAACACAAAAGATACAAATTAGAAGTTATCTTTTTAATTAAAATTCATGCTTGAAATAACATTGTTAGTGAACTAGTACATATTTTATTCATCATCAGCTTACTATATGACCCCACTGAAAGGCTCAGATCCTACCCCATCATTGACCGTAGTCAATCACGCTGGCTCACTGCGTATTGGTTTATTTTAATTGGTACATTTGTTTTTGTTAAAAAGAAAATCGTTGATTTAAATTTAACACACAGTGGAAAGTCTGAACCACTGAGCTGGCGGTGTGAACGCTGCGACAACGTAACGCGACCGTGTGCCAACCCTTCAAGGCTAACGGATCGATAGTAACAGAGAAACTGCTAAACAAACAATTATGTAAGTGAATGCGGAGTATTGCAAAGCTCCAGAAAAAAAATGTAATTTTTATTTATATTTTTTTATCGGATAACATATTTACTGCCTTTAAATATTTTACATATAGGAAAAGGCATAGGGAAAGTTTGCGCCCGTGATAGAAAAATTAAGAAGCAAAAGGTGATCGTGGTATGGACGTGTTATGCGAAGAAATAAACACATAAATAAGGTGATGAGGTTGACTGTCAATCGCTATAAAGGTAGTAGAAGACCGAAGAAGGCGAGGATGGATTGTGTGAAAGATATGCGTAAGAAGGGTGTAAGTTCTGATATGACGACTGACAGATGTATGGAAGAGTAGTACATACTGTGGCGACCCTAATTAGGGAAAAGGGCAAGCTGATAATGTATGTTTTACTTATATATTTTTCAACTCTTTCCCATGGAAATTGATATTGCGATAAATATTAGTAATTGTAAAAATGTACGTATTTGAAAACTTCTTTTTACTTATCCTTTCCCTATGATATCCCCGTAATCCTTCCATTTGTTCATCAAAACATCCTGTTATTTGTAACTGTGATACCTAAGCATTTAATACCGTCTTACAATAAGCTCCTTATGTCACAAAAGGTAATATGGTTCTGTGAATTTATACATTCGGTATAACTTTTGGGAAAAAGATTTTGTTAAAGATAAAATAAATAAAATATTACAGATTTAGGAAAAAAAAAACTTGAAAAGAGATTAAGCTGAAAGGAGACATAGATAACAAAGAGTTCGCATACTTCATATTTCAAGGCAATTTTTTGTTAAACAATGACAATATTGATCTCTCAGATCTGTTTAAATTGCCAAGTGATAAATTATTTTTATTCATGATACTAATTAAATTTACATATTCAAAAATGAATTGCTGTTCGTTAGTCTCTCTAAAACTCAAGAACGGATTTATCTTATCTTGGTCTTGGAATTTTCGTGGTGGTCTAGGGGAGGTTTAAAAGGTTAGAAAAATTAAGAAAAACTCCAATGAAGGCCTTAAAAATAGCCCTTTTCCATTTCCCACACAAACGTTTTTTTCAGATGAGGAAATGTTTTTTTTGTATTTCCTAATAAATTCAAAAATCTGTTTTCTATTGCCTTTGAGGTGAAACAGAGTTCGCTGGGTCAGCTAGTTAATTTTATAATATTCGAATCTTGGACTTTCATTAGAGTAAAACAGTCTGTCATAATGTGTAATGATGAGCAACGTGTCTAGGACAACAAAGACTTGTCACATCACGGAAGTCATCGCACTAATAACAAGAATGTACTTAAGCCTCTTAAGGAACAAGGTCGGCGGCCTCTTTCCTTGATCGGGAATATAGCAATGGTAATAAATATAATTACTGTTATCTTGTAAGACATTCTAACTGAACGGCGACAATCATTATTTATCGCATAATACTTATTCATCAATTCTAACTTAACAAAAATTAAATAGTAAATAGGATTTTTTGCTATCTGTGGTTTGCTCAGCTGTCGCTAAGAATTGCTAAGCCGTCTGAAATTTACTAGTGATAAGGTACTGTTTTAAAGTCGAAACATTCGAAAATAAATGACGATTACTTCAAAACGCTGTGATCAATGCGGGTAACATAAGCTTGTCTTACCTTTCTACACAATCACAGTCTAAGAACTAGCTAACAAGATTTCCATTACAACGATATACGTCCAGATCTTGACCTTTGCGCTTACGTTGGACTGCGATGAGACCGGTTGCGGAATTAATGCATTTAAACGCAAGCAATAAAAACTACATCGAACCATTGGTTGTTACTAAATAACATGCAGATGCAAGTTCCGTCTATTATTATGACGCCCATACACGAACCGTCGCAGGTAGAACTTTTTTTTGAAAAAAAAAAATGACTATTGGGAAAGGAATTTGTTAACCGTTGCATTTGTACTGCCTACAACATACACATCTACTCAGCCATGGTAATTATTATTATTTATGTGTTATTATATTTTATTGTGTTTATCAGATATATGTTTTTACACAGCTGAAACCTATGTTAGTACAAAATTTGTATGCAAGTTCGCAAGTAAGCCAACTATAAGTCACCGAAGTATCAACGCTTAAAACATTACTGAGAAACGTTCAAACATTTTCGAGTAGAATTAATTGCAGTTAGAACGCGAGCGTGCTCGAACAATATTGATTTTTAATGTTAGCCTGCTCTCAAACAAAACAAATACTGCTTTTTTAATTGCTTTAAACCCGACTATGTACACATACATAATTAATAGGTATTAGAATTAAAAGCAGTTTTTCCGCTTTTTTACTGCTTTTACGTTTTTCATAAGGTCATAGGATTGGTAACGGTAACGCTACGGATATATTAACACACCTTATACAATACAAGAGAGGTAAGAAATATCAAACTAGGAGTGGATGTAGATAAAAAGAGATTTTACGTTTCTCATGAAAATTACTAACTATACAAAAATTTGTGTTTCAAATGTCTCATAAAGACACTTTATGAACCGGCTAGCTCCAGCAATCATCATCATCATCGTATCAGCTACACGTCGCCCACAGCTGGGCCACTGTCACAGATGGCCATGATAGTCGGTCGTCGGCCGTTTTCGTCAAGTAAAAAAATACAGCAATAAAATAAGGATACTATAGAAACACTATTACTTAAAGCATAGTGTGGTAATTTCGTTGTATATTAAACTTTCATTTTGTTTTTAAATACATTGCAAATGAAATGTTTATAAATTGAACACAATTCATATTAATATAACAACGTGACCTCGAAACATTGACCACGAACGATGAACATATGTGAATTATTAAAAACAAATGAAACAGTAGTGATTTTTCTTTTAAATCACGCAACTAAGCATAGGTCAGAATTGGAAATAGATACGCAGCCATCTTAAAGGGGTTAGCGCAAACCATGAAAACCCGAGATTGAAAGGGAAAAAAAGAAACTCGCGAAGAACAAAACAAATATATAAAGAAAAATTGCAACGCAAAAAGATCACGGTCCACGAGACTGAAGGTGGAAAAATCTTCGATAAAAAAGAATAGGTCAGAAATTTTGACAAGTAGAGATCGACTGATGAGTCGATATCTATGTGTCACTAGATGTAGTGCCACGAAATCATTCTACGGATCAACTTTCCTAGATGAAAATAAGTACGTAATTTGAACGTGTTAATTTAGGAAAGAAATATTTCATTTGACCTTTACAATACCGTTTCGAGAGATACAGTAGCCAGTACTTACAGCGAGTGAAATAACGGTCCACTGTCCAACACTGATTACAAAGATTCACGCTTCGCGATTATCTAGGGCAATCGTTTAGACGCGCCTTACTATAATTTTGCAAAGTTATTTGCGTAAACTGTAAAATGATTACAGCAAAGTACTTGATCGTAAGAAGAAACCTTGATTTCTACAATTTGCTATAACAGAAAGAAAATTGTGAATAAATTAAAATCACAGAAAACAATTGACTTCTTTCGTTGATTCAAAAATTGCTAAATAAAAGTAATAACCCTACTATAACATTAATATTTAATGAACATTATGAACATGATACTTACAAAAAACATGCTAGTATGTAAAAACGCATTTGATACAAAATATACGAATTCCGTACAAAATGTCAACTGTATCCAATGCTTATAAAATTAAGATTCAATTGGGAACCGAACATAAAGAATATTCAACGACAGTTTGCCAAATAACATTGGAGTAATGCCTGGTTTACATTACTCCAGTCCAGCGATCAAAGTCAGTGTTGGATAACAACTGTAAAAATGTAAACACACACTAGAATGCATTATGTAGGTTTACGTTTTTCCAGTTGGATTTCACTGTTGACTTCGATCTCTGAACTAGAGTAATTTAAATCGGGTTCGTTCAAGGTCAAGTTGCGCATCCCGGCCAATGCTGATCATGTCAGGTGCAACTGCAACAAGACAACGTGCATTGCCAACGCAACCAGTAATGGATTACACGCGCCAACAATCTGTCGATCTAGAATGATTTATTCAACACATTTATTACAGGGGCCGATAACATTTTATGTGTTTAGGTATTACAACGTTACATTAAAAATATATACAACGCAATTGATTTTCAAATTAAAGTAAAAAAAAACTGGATATAAAGAACTCTACATACTGTAAGTAATGACCAATACAAACTTAAAGACGTGTAAATTAATGTTTGCTAGTAAACAAATGTCAAGGACATTTCAACGACGTACAGTAATTTTAAATTTTCAGCGAAATTTTCGATTAACATAGCAGATAAAAATAGTTTAAAAATAAACTGTAATAAAAGCCTAGCTGTAATGTAGCCTTTCAAATTATTAAAGTACTCTACACCTTAAACGCGCGAGTTAACCTTTATGTAAACATAATTAAAAAGAATCTACAAGCACCAAATTTCTCATCAAAGAAGTTTCACACAAAGATCTCGCTCCACGAAACGCAATACAGGCTACACACGTCAGAATTGCAAGACTTTTTTGATAACAGTAGGTCTATTTTTGTGACAAAACTGAGCTATTACGCGTACTATAAAACTCAACTATATTTCAGTTATGCCAGCTGTGCAAAACCTAACGTATAGAACATAATAGCTCAGATCGTTATGCGAAAATCATAGAAGTGGAAGGAATGCGCAATAACGCTTGCCTTTGTGCGTTAACCCGGTCGCGTCGTGACCTTGATCGGGTCCAATGACACCGGCCTCTAGAAATATAGATTAATTGATGGAGGAAAATCACACGTGGCTAATACACAACATCATAACAAACTAGGCAAACAACGTTCATAATAAACTACCGCACACGGATTCGGTAATTGGTCACTAAGGGTCGCTCATAGATTTCTCATACTAAATCTACATTAAAGGGTACCACTTAACAATCTCGAGTGCTGCGGCTACATTTTACAAAGTAACGCCATCAACGTTAAGTAAAAAATGTATGGTCAACATGTTAACACAGACACACACATAGAATACAAAATCAGACTTTTAATCATATTTACAGTAACAGTAAAAAAAAAAGTTGTTCACCGTGATTCCATTCACTTAAACTGGTTAACCTTAATTTATAACAATTCCTTTGGAAAATGTCATTAAAAATTTAAAATAATCAAATTAAACAAAACACGAATCCGTTACAAGCCAGCGACTAGTTACTGTGACAAGAGATGAAAAATACGTTTACGCATCCGAGGTTTTTATAAAATAAATCTTCTACACTAAGCAATGAAATAAACAAAGCAACGACATGAAAATGTAAAGACATTTTAAATCAACGACAACAAAAGTAAAACAAGTACAATGGCCTTTGCTGTCAGTACAGTGGGCTTTACCATCGAAAGAATTCAACATCTTGAATGCTTTGAATCAACGCTTTGAAACAAAAGATGTCGGTAAATGTTACATTTTTATCCGACCTGAGGTTAAGTGATAATGTAGTCGAAAGATGGAAAGCGCTAGGTTAGTACAAACCTTTTCACTCTACTCTTATAGGCCCCTGCGTTAATATTATATCATTAGAAGAGCGAATTCGACATTACAATATGTACAATAACAGTATTGTTAATTTGTAAGAGATATTTTTTTTGTCTATAATAGAAAGTAGCAAACGAGCGGCGACGAGAGTATTCATCGCGGATCATCATTATCATTTTAAGTTCTTTGCGACATGTTTTTTTCTGCAAGAGGAGTACCGCGAACGATGGCAACTGTGTACAAAGAATCACCATGACTAATGTCCAAAACAGTCAGCGTGATGATTCAGACACCATCCGTACAAGTTTGAACGTGCAACCGCTTGTGAGATGACAGTCGTAGAAATGTTCAGACATGTGTTTAACAATGCTTTCCAATCGATGATTCGGCGGTGAATACGTGGTGAAAACGGAGGTGGGAAAATACTAAAATTTTTATTAATGAGAAGTTATACATAAAAATAAACATACGTATTACTGCTAATGTTACCTGCTTGGAAACAAAATGGAGTCAAAAATTCCTTCTATGTTAAACTATTAAAAGTATTAGGCGTTGTAATTTGACTGGAATTTTGTGTAATGTGTTGTCATTAAGCCACGTATAAAAGAATCCGTCACACATTACCATAATTCATCTTAAAATATGCGGTGAAACACAAAGTTATGCTTTGAATGCGCAGCGCCAAGGAGTGGAATAACTTGCCGGTGTCAGTGTTTCCCTCGATGTACGAAGGCCTGGAGAGTAGAGTGAATAGGTACTAACTAAACTAGAGCGTACCATCTTTCGATCACATCATCGCTTAACATCAGGTGATATTGCGGTCAAGCGTTAATTTAGTTTTTATAAAAATAATAAATGCTCGACATACAAAACAAATCATTTTTCGTGGATACAAAGCTACATGTTTTGTTTATTGCCAAGGATCGCATTAGAATACATACAAGTATATATTTGGATTGACATTTGCGTGTCCGGTGTTCGGTGCACACAAGGGTAGATGCAATCGTCGTTGACTCACTGGTCAAGGGAAATCCACATAGTCATAAAACATATCTTAGCCATAATCACGAGGAAACATTTAGTATAAAATTAACCAAATCTTAGAAATGAATGAAAAAAATTGAGAACAGACGAACGAACAGATTGAATAGGATCGACTTGAAAAAATTACTAGTAGAAAACAATTTTAGCGCTCACTATGTTTAGTTTTCTGCTTATAGAGATTAACAAAAAATAATAAATACACTTTTGCCTAATTTTTAGGGTAAAACTGTCACGTGCCTATTGGGGAATATCCATGTATACGGTGAATCATTTTCTACGAACATTTTTTTATCATAATTCCAATGTTTTACCGTTACAAGTAAGTAGGGTTACCACCTCTCTGGGTTTGCATAATTCTTATTGGGATAAACTTTGACATCGACGTCTTACGTCCAGGGTGGATCCTACGTTCGTTGTTCGATGACAGCTCTATAAACGACAATTCCACTTACCCAAGTATAACAAGTTCTCCATATTTGACGAGCGGCTTGGGCTTCTGTTCGGAGCCGCTCTCACCGGCCTCCTCCAGAATAGGTGAATCCGCACTGTCCGCAGCACTGCGAATTAAAGAAAATACAATATTTAAACAAAATAAATACATTAAATAATAAGTATATTATTAATATAAAAATACATACAGAGTAATAAAGTATCTAAGGCAATCATTTTAGTTTGTGTGAGAAAGGTACCGTAGGGTTGCACCCTCGGGTCTTCTCCCTAAGGCAGTGGTCATAAATTCACTCCTGCATTGTACAGATACCGGAGTTCACATCGCAATAAATTTAATTCATTATAAACGAAATGCGATAGTAGATTATACCTTTATTTGATTAAAATTAATTATATTTATCACCCTACATCATTTTTTTTTATTAAATGTTACTAACATGATATAAGAGGAAATATTAGCAAATATTAACATCCTGATAAGCGGTAAATTGATGCAGTAGATATACGAAAAGATATTGACATAAAAACAGAATCATAATTCGTGTCGGCACTACGAATAGACTATTTCCCTAATTGAACCTGCCCGTTCTTATCTCGACGTTCAAATGTAAACCAGTGTACTTCAATTATGTCGTGATTTGACAACAAAAATGTTCCATATAGTACGTGATTTAATTTTAAAGGGCACTCAAATGTTACCAAATAAAAAATGTACAAGATTATAAAGATAATAAACAACAGTGGTGTAAGTTGATTTCATGATAATCCCCGCCTACGAACACCCACCAATTTCCGGAGATAGGAGCCAATCTTTACATCTACGGTCAAAACGGAGAGAGGAAAACGTGTATAGTGGCGGACAGCTGTGGGTCAAGATTACCGGAGTAAATTATAAGCAGCCGACGAAACCGGTTTGAGGCCGATGCACCGACGATTACGTAAGCCCACTGAAACGATGCGGTCAACTTGTATCGACATATGTAGTAAGTAACTACATATATACAACTACTTCAAGTTATATGTAAGATATTTAAATTTTCTCAAAAATTAACTCGCGAACATTTTATCTTATTTCCAAAATTATGTACAATGAAGTAACGCGAGGTAATTTCCTTAACCGATACTGATATTTAAAATACATAATTTTAATATTACTTTTGGAAAGCCTAACAAAAAATCAAATCCGCTTGATAGGTATGTTCGTTTGAAACATTACCTTAATAAAAGTCCATAAGTTTATGATAAAATTATACCTATAAAAATGTACAATATTCGTCAAAAAAAATTGACGCGTGACCTCAAATAGGTTTAACTTGTTCAATACTTTAACGTAAGTAGCTTGACTTATGTTAATATAGTTGTTAATAAATGAATCATCATCAACAGCCCTTTTCTGCCCACCGTTGGACATTGGCCTTTCCCAATGCCTTCCACAGTATGCGGTCCTCCGCCTTCCGCATCCAACTACTTCCTGCCGTCCGCACTATGTCGTCGGTCCACCTGGAGGGAAGACGACCCC
>JAODUI010000009.1:4454193-4486820 GCA_027563995.1 Papilio gigon | reverse complement strand
TGAGCCCCCGATGGGCTCGAAACTAGTCGGTACTGACACCGAGTTGCACGTGAGTTAAGTCGTTTTATAAGTAGTATGGTCTTCCTTTAAATTATAATGAGTAGCAATGAGTTCTGGCATTGGAATGACTACAAAAAATTTAACTTGTTTATATTCGAACAGTATGGTTGTGATACCGTACCGATGCTTACTGGAGAAATAGTGCTGGTAGTGGCAGTTTTCCTACGTCTTGTATTATCTCTATCTAATTGTAGTTCTATCTCTTTCTGCAACTCTGTCAGCTCCCTCTCGCCGTCCTCTTCTTCCATTAACTGTAAAGAAAAAGATCACATTCCTAACGTACCATATCTCACCTAGAAGAATAACTCCGGAGTACGGAACGTATACGAAAGTGAAATATCCCGGTTCTGTACAACCTCCTCTTCGTCTATCCAATGTAAGCAACGTACCAACAACTTAAAATGTCTATGGAGAGGTCATCTTGTTAATCTTATCAAAGTAAGAAAGCCGCTGGCTTTTATGTCACCGTTTGCTATTTAAAAGACATATTCAAACGGGTAGTTATTTAAGGAATTACTTTATAGTAGGAGACTTTAAGTGACCGTTAAACGACTTTGAGTACGAGCGTTAACCTGTACAAAGTAAGGTGAGTATCTTAGGTATAAGAACTTTCGTGATACATTTCATTATACTACTTATAAAAACGACTTAACTCAATTATTCGGAGTCGGTACCGACTAGTTTCGAGCCGGCTCTTCTTCAGGGTGAGTGTGAGCGACGGGCCGGTATCGTCCAATAGTACCGATTTACACGTGAGCTAAGGGGTTTTTATAAGTAGTAACGTGTAACATTGAATAAGGTCTTTACTGACTCATACCTTTTGGAGTCGTTCCTTATCTTTTTTCCTGGCAGCTCTAAACGCGGGCGGGTCTTGTTCCTCTTCTAAATCAACAGTCATAAATTCGTCCAGTGTGAGCGCGCTAGAGGGCGTCTCTCCGAACTCTAGTAGCCGCTTTCTCAGTGTCGATTCGTGCACTTTGACTATCCTCACCACATCCGCGGGAGTTCTTGAGAAATCATGCAGACGGGCTGCTATCAGTAACGCTGGAAATGACGTATTACACATGATAAAACCAACTTTTTTTTATTTAATAGTACATAAAGTAAGCTAGCGACTACAATCTTTCTCGAAACCTGAATCCTCGCTATACCACACTTAGTGTCCTTTAATAGTTACAATCAATCTCTTAGTGCAGGTTTGTCATACATAAGCTATATTTGGGGACTTATTTACTTTTCCATTAAGAGGTCAAGAGTCGCAGTTTGAGGCTTTTCAGATATCTCGACGATTCAAGGTCTTTTGCGTTCTGGGCTTCGCCCAGCCCCCCGTTCTCAGTACCGCCACACGTAACACGCTCGGCGCAGCACCTCGTACGGTCTTCCAAGATAATTGACAACTACTGTAATAATATAGTCTCTTACCCGCTCCACATATCCCCGATGGTCTGCGACCGGAATGTATGGAGTCTCTCTTCATTCTCTGCACCAGGCGAAGTGCTGTCATGCTCACGTCGTGCTGCTTCACCTCGAATTGCAGCTGTGACGCAAACCGCAATATGTACAAGCAAGGATCTGCAACAAACATGATCTCTTGTATATCGAAAGAGATACATGCCACACGGATGGTGCGTGTCCGTACGAACGTGACGCTGTGTGGCATTACATTAAAAATCGATTGCCACGGTGGTAAATGCTTGTTTTAATCGAAACACTTATATGAAAATACACTGTCGTTTTCTCTTTATTGTTTTGGGCAGTGCAACTCCACGTTATAAAAACAAAATCAATGCGTTTCCATAGTTTGATAATGTATTCGCAATATTTGCACCAATAACCTCGGTCGTAAGTCGAATTCGAGAAAAGTAAACAGTGCCGAGGTCCAATGGAACATGTGTGAAAATAATTTCAAAAGTATGGCAACACAACGAACAGTTGACACAATGCCACGTAGGCAAAGGATTTTTGTTCTATGTTTTATTTTTTATGTCAACCTTCTGTGAGATATACACCTCACCTAGATAATTACCATTTGCACAACGGCCTATTGTATGTTAATTATTTTCGTCGATTCAAAACAAATAGATACCTAGGATATACAATGAAAATGAATTTGCAAACATTTACATTGATTAAAAAAAGGCATAGAAGTATCCGATTAGTTTTTTTTATGAGTATCAAGCAGATGTCATTATAGATGTTCTCAGATAAAATGCACCGGAATATATGTCATTAAAAAAAATATTAAACAATTTAAGAAAAACTCGATTGTATACTTGATAGGATAGTTTTTATCAAGAGATATGAAATCAATGGTTTCATTAAAAAAATCGAAGTCTTTTAGGCTACAGATTGTTACAATAGAATGGTCATACATTCACTCAAACATATATGCACGAAGAAAATTATTACCCTGTCGATTGGATCAAAAAACTTCAAAAGACATTCGTGAGATCTCAATTCCATCTTGTATAAGGTACGTGCGGTTTCAATCTTTTCATTCAAGGTCAAATGAGCGATACTGCGTGTCCTCCCCACACATCTACACGCCTCGCGGCTGTGTTCTGCGCGACTTGTACGAACCGAGCCGTTAAGATGTTTGTAAACCTCAGTACGTTTAGTTCAGATATCGCAGTTACTGCGCCTGTGTCGTATCAATTTCACAAGGATTGCGTTCAGAATATCTCGGCTCGCTGTGTGCATACAAATAACTTGAACAAACTGAATTGCGAGAGCGGTATGTGCCATTAGACGGACTCGCCGCCAAATATTACTAGACATTAAGTTACGAAAAGAAATTGTTAAAAGTTGACAAACATTAATTACGTATCATTATCATCATATCAGCCATATGTCGCCCACTGCTGAACGTAGGCCTTCCACATAGATCGCTACAATGATCGGTGCTCGATCGTCCTCATCCAGAATACTCCCGCAAACTCGACCAGAGACCAGAATTACATATATTAACTACTAATTAATACAGACATATTCAAGGTCAGCTAAATGAATTGCTTAAGTTATTCTAGCCGTTGCCATTGCTATCGAAATCAACCATGTCTTGCAAGTTTTACACGCATTTACAAGTACGAGATCATATGCACCGATAAACTATCATTCTAGACTTTTCCATTACGATCTATCGAATCTACGATAAAATAGGGTAGCAACATCGATAGATTATACATAACTAACTCTTAAACTATTAAAACTTTCGTGAGACATTTCACTATATAACTCTTATAAGGCGGGTTTCCGCTACTAAAATCACAGTTCTGTCTGTTTTATGCAAGGATAATGAGAGACGATATGATGTAATATGACGTAGTTCTACTGGTGTTTCGGCAGTTGAACTCTACGCTCGAAATGTCATCGTCTCAGTCTCAGTGTAAATTAATAATAAGAAATATAGACGTATATGGTATTTAGAATGAGTACTAAAAATAAGCATGCAAATTACCTATTCGTATTTCGCATTTTCTCCGACATTTATTTAAATGAATTTTATATTTAAATAGAATTTTATTATTACGAAAATTAATAAAATTGTTATTAAGTCTCATTGGCCAATTTCAGTTTGGAGAGTTTTGTGATCACTTTGTTACATAACAAACAATATGAAATCTACAGTCTTGATTATTTAAACTTCACGTATTTGTTTTATAATTATCATGAGCTATTTTTTGCAGGTTAACAAAAAAGTTATATTTTCTAAATATTTGCGTGTTGGAACAATTTTGAACGACGATTTTTATAAGAGGAGGGAGCAACCGGCGTGGTCACAAGGGTGATCATCGACGACTGTGGACATCTGCAATACTAGAAGAACCACTAATGCGTTGCCGAACTTTGAGAAAGAGGGATCGTTGGACTTTTAATGGAAGTTAGATAGTATGTATGCGGGAGTAACTTGACTACTTTTTTTTATTTCGCTGACGAAGGCGTTAGCAGCCAGTATAATAAGTGATTCAATTGAAATTATATAAATGTATTACTTTCAGTTCAAGGTTCAGTCTGTTTGAGGACAATTTAAAAAGTTGTTTTCCCAACTGTGTCGCAAATTTCGTCCAAAGTGATTGTGGGCCGCGCCGTTATTTAACAATTCGGTTGAACACTTTTAACATACGCCATATTTGTATTGGGTGTCTTCATGTTAAATGTCATCATGAAATTTTAACGCGAACTTGGGTTTATGCCACAATCTCTTGTTTATATTACAGTATAGTACGATAAACATGTCTGACGTGACCTGCTATCCCGGTTACCTAATTCACTTAGGAAATAAAAAAAAAAAATCTACATGGACATAGAGAACAATTTTAAAAAGTTTTTATGAAGTGGTTGTCAAAAATGTCGGAATCAAATCAGTACACACCTTTCACGTTAATTAGTAACCACTAATTTTTATTAGAGAGCGTCGGTGGCGCAATTGTTAAGCGCTTGACCGTACCGGGCCGTACTCGACATTGTCCAGGTTCGATCACCGCCTTGTACCAATGTGTTTTTCAATTTTCGAATTGCATATGTACACTGTACGACGCTCTTACGGTGAAGGAAAACATCGTGATGCAACCTGCACATATCGGCGAAGAAATTCAGACATGTGTGAACCAACACGCACTGGGCCAGCGCGGTTGACTACGGTCTAGTCACCCTTAATAATAGGGTAGGCTCTGACCCCTCGGTGAGGACGTATAGTGGGCTGATGATGATGATGATGAATTTTTATTACTTGCATTACTAAAATAAGGATATACAAAGTAATCTTTTCAAAGGCTGTAAAATGTAAGGCTTCGAAGGCTTTTATGTAATTGTAATAATTTTAATCACTCCAAAATATATTTTTTTGTTTATGAAATATTTTTTCTAAGCTTATTATGAATTCAGTTTAATGTATCGACGTAATAATGTGCTTCTGGGATTTGGGTATAATTCAAGCACTTGGCAACCGTATGTATTATAATTAATTAAAATTAAATTCAATGACGTAACAACTCGAGATATATTATTTTGTACTTTCCCATTAACAAGTAAGAATAAATTAGTAACGCCATGATGGAATTTCGTTGAAAAAAAAAACAAAAAGTTACTTCAACATTAAAATATCAAGCAGTTAAATTAAAAGTTTTTATTATGATTATGTCAAACAAAACTAAGAAAAAAAGAATACGTCAATGTTTTTTAACTTTTGTATAAAACATATACAGGCGAGTTGAGTACCTCCTACTGTTTGAAGTCAGTTAAAAACAATATAAGGCAGTAAACAATAATAATGTAAGCACTTTATTCAGAAATTATTTTTGTTTTATCATTGCTTCTAGAAATATTTGATTATAAAATGTCCCTAATTCCAGAGTGTCTCTTGGCATAGACCTCCTCTAAACATTTCCATTGCTTCCTATCGTCTTATAACGTACTACTTATAGTACGTTATAAGACGACACAAAAATGACATTACAATAGATCACATTCAAATTATGTTAATTTTGTAATACAATATCTCTTTTTTTAAGTTATAACAAAAAGACAGCAGGAAATCACAACAGAACTAATAAAAACCCTGCAACAGTGACTCTTCACTCTCCTAACACCTTCGAAAATATAGTCGTCCCGCTCATATTATTAAAAAAAAACTGATAAGACAATATGTTTGTAGATACAAACATTAAAATTCATGGTAAAGTAATATCCTCAACAAGTAACAGGAAGAGACTATAAAACAGGGGTGGCCAACCGGCCGATCACGAGTAGTGACTTAGAGCTGGCAAGACAAAAATTTGAAATACGTACGTAGTGCGAGATTCACATTTGCAATGACTTGACCAAACTTGACTTAATGTCCTAATTCCCCGTAGTGAAATAGAGAGCGTTTACAGCTCGCTCTATTCTAGAATTTGTATTGGTAATGCTTACACTAATATATACAACCGTTACGTCATTTAAGGCTGGCAACGCATCTATGGTTCCTCTAGTACTGCAGATGTCCATGGACGTCAATGATTACTACGGCAATCCCAGTGCCCGTTTTCCCTCCTCCTCTTATAAAAAAAAACTACATAATTGTCTACTGTATCCTGTCCTGCTTAGATTTCAAGAGATTCAAATGTATAATTGGTATTATTATATTATTATAAGATTACATGATCTGGTCAAGTTTGTGAGAGTATCTTGGATGAGGGCTGCCGAGGACCGATCTTCGTGGTGATGTTTGGGAGGTCTACACCCAGCAGAAGACGGGTGGTTGATATGATGATGAATTGGTGGATCGCAAAGGGTCTGGTTAGTGGCCAGTAGACTTTAGTTCTAATAAATGGAACCACCCCTGCCACGGAGGTCTATTAGAGGAAAATGAATATGTGAAGCAACTCCGATACGCTTAATATGTGTATATATGGTTCGCGTACGCTTTGTACGACACGAGCATGCTAATGGCCGCAGAGATCGTGATCTGGCCGGTCGATGGACCGTAAGCAAACGGATGGAATGAAAAAAAAACGTGATTAATATTAAATCGAGGTCGTTGGAGCGACGTCTTTGTTACTTCGTGCTGTTAAGCATCGTCTAGAAAGCAATAGAAAGAAGATTGTGTTTGTTAACGCCGACTAATTTGCATCAATAAATCACGTGTAAATAAAATACAGTTAGCGTAAAGGTTAATTGAATTAAAAAAAAAGAATATGATTTTCTATTTGTTTGTAAAATTGACACAGATTAGTAAATTTAATAATAAGAAAATAGATAAATAAGGGACAGAAGTATGTCCTGGTCAGGTTAAATAAAGTCGTAATCCCTTCATTTTCTTTATGCACATGAGAGATAACCTAATACATTGTAAAGAAAATTCTAATACACCCAGTTTTGTAAAACCCTGACAAATTACAGAGATATATTACATCTACAATAATTTAGGTAGGCAACTAAGTATTCATGTTTGTATAATCTGAATATAAGAGATAAACATTAATTTCATATAAGCTATAATAAAACTAGGCCACATCAAACAATACGATTCTTTTTTAGCTTTGGTTGCTAGTAGATTTTTGTTAACTTATTAAAACTTCTTTTACCACTCCAACTAAGCTGTAGGCTTGTGCTAGGATATAGTACACGACTTTAATCGAATGGCGGTATTCGAACTCTCGACCACGTGATGGCAAATTTGTACCCTTAGCCATTAGGCTATTGGCGATTTGAAGTGACCGATAAAGATCTGTCACAAGTATTTACATTGAGATGATAAATCGATTGAAACATGATTAATTTTGTTCTTGTTGAGATAATGACATCATGCACTTTCCCGTTCGCGGTCGCAGTGACAGGTGTCCCTAGGTGTTTGCGTAACAGTGGATTCGGTTTGCCGGCGTGCGCGGGCGCAGTCGCACGAGCGCATTCGAGCGGGCAACTTTGCTTATTGTTTGTGATTGTGATTTAGTGAGTGATACATGGATATGACCAGGAAAGTTTTTCCAAGCACAGGATGAAATGAAGGGTAGACCCCCGCTATCATCAAGAAAGAACCCAGCGCTATTGGGCAAATTGTTCTTACGTTGGGTATTTAATAAAGCGGATCTCGTATTTTTCATATACCGGTTGGTTGTTTACAAATAAAATGTTATAGATATAATAATATGCAAGATTAAAGAAGGAAATGCCACAATTGTGCAGATGTAAACAAGTTTTTCACAAATTAAATGTCAATCGATTTGGTCATATATTTAGACTGTTATAACATAAAATTTATTGCTTTGAAATCTTTGCATTTTGTAAAGATTTACGATCATGAATATGACGTTTTAAGAAAGAAAGTCTTTCTTGGTATTAATTGAAGAGCGACCTGTTTTCTGTCAGCTGTGTTCAATATTTTCAATCGGTACGTTATATAGTCCAGCACTAAAACCGTTATTTTTAAACGATTGACAATTGACAATAAATAGTTATTACTGCCTTTACTAACATAAAAGTAGATTTTTTTTCAAATAACTATTCTAAGCGACTTCGTTCGCGCGGCATTAAAAAAAATTTAGCTGCGCTTTTCCTGATGATAATCCATTTCTGTGTCAAAATTAATCTACATCTGTTCAACTATTTTGGAGTTATCTAGTAAGAAATATGCATCCATCCAAACATTCCATCAATATTAGCAAGTTAGATAACAATATCTCGTAGATCAAAAATAACTTGAACACTTCCAATAAAAGGTCAATCTTGAAAAAAAAGAAAAAACGACGTTTTGTTATGAATTACGACAGACGTTAGAAAGAATTTAAATTACCGTTTAAAATATCACAAGTAACAATTATATAAAAGACTAGCTGACGTCGCGAGCTCTGTTTCGCCTTAAAGGCAATAAATAGATTTATGAATTTATTAGGAAATACAAAAAAAAAACATTTCCTCTTTGGAAAAAAACGTTTGTCTAGTAAATTTTCTCACTTTTTAAACCTTCCCTAGACCTCCACGAACATTCCAAGAGAAGATAAATCCGTTCAGCCGTTCTCGAGTTTTAGCGAGACTAACGAACAGCAATTCATTTTTATTCATTTCTATACATGTATATGTATGTATAGATTGATAAAAGACACAATTCTTGAGATATATCGAAACGACAGCCGCATTGCTAATGTAATCTAATCTAATCCAATCGAGAATTTGTAAATGCATTGTGATAAGATAACATATTTATTGCGTATCAATCAAAAATCTCATTTATTTTAGGTTCTATTAAACTGAATTAATTAAAATAATTCTGTACTATAATAAAAACAAATTTATTTATCAATTCCGAAGCAAATTACATGCTTAGAAACGCATACCACAGGTAAAATTATTTTGTATTACACTTGCGACAGTCATATTAAAGATTCTGATTATGCTTAAAATATTTAATTTAATGTCCTCTAACTATAACATTTTAATCTTTTTGATAAAACGCAAAAGTCACATCAATGTGGTTTTCGGCTGCCCTAACAAATATGTCATGTTTCGGTAGTGAAGACCTACGATAACCATCATGAGCATCACCATTGTGCCCACTACTGGACATATGTCTTCTCCAACGGCTTCCACAGTATACGGGCCCTCCTTCTACATCCAACAACTTCCCGCCCGCACAACATTTTAATAATTCTATTTTATTACAAATACAAACGTTCACTGTCGTTTCATTTTGTAAACATCTCGCAACAGGTCAATACAATTCTCACAGAAAATACAATAGGAATTAATTAGTAACTGTTTTAATTAACCTCAATCTACTTTCAACACTAATGTAGCCGAGGCCTTTTTATATAGCATTGTTATTAAATCGAGTCCTGTTCAGATACGGATGTTCATTGTCCTAGACACAGCACGTGCTGTAGGCGCGAGATAAGAGACCAAAATGAAGAAAGTGTGTGTTTTTAAGCTTGGTATTTGAGGCTCGCAGGTCGTTTAACGGTCAGAATACCAGTAAAACCCAGCGATGTTCCTTTCTGTCGCTTCGTTGATGGACTACGGGAACCCTCTCGTAATCCACCGCGAAAAAAGGTGCCTACCGTTTTAAGATATGCTACAGTTTGACAAGAGCAAAAGATACATGCAAAATACACGCTGACCGTTAAGTTGCGAAAAAAAGAACTATCTAGAGAAGACTAGATTATGTTGTTTGGAAATATCGTTTTTCATACTTAATTTAATTTAGTGGCTATAAACATTCATCATCATCAAACTATATATATTTACTACAAAATATATACTTTTATATTAAAGAACAATTTCAGTGAGTTTACTAATAAAATTAACTAAATTTGCAGTCTTGGATACTATATTTTCGATTCTCCAGCGTCGTCTTTTTTTTTCAACAAAAAACATTCGATGACATTCTATAATTTTAGCTTAATGTTTTTTTTACTAAACAAATATATAAGCATTAAGGCAGAAACACGGAAATATACGAAATTGATTGACGACCACTTTGCACAGGGTAATCAAAAGAAGACACGACCGCGCTTATAATCCTCAAAACATTTACTTTTTAATTCACTACAATGTCAACATTTTATTGTTGAAATAATACCAAAAATATAAACTCGCTTAAACCTTTGTAATTAAAATAAAAAGGCTAATATACTTTAAAGTACAATAACACAGGGAAGTACATAACAGTAAGAAGGTTGACACAAACCACCTACTCTAGATAAACTTCCGCTGCCCTTAATATGAACGAAAATATTTAAAACCTCCCGGAGGACGTTTATAAATGTAACAAAATATAACTGAGCTAAAACAATTCAAGTAATGTAAGCCAGCTATAAACTATTAATTTTAATTGGAGATTTAGTAACTTTGACTTCATATTAAATACGCGCATTTCGATACCATAGCTGAGATACTTTCGAAATTTCTAAAGTTTGAAATCGTTAGACTTCACTTTATTTCGTTTTTGTATTGTTTTTCAGTCTTTTTTGGTATGCATTTCAAACCCGGTCATCGATGAATAGTAGCGTGGATTTCTTTGAAAGTCTTATAGACGAAGACGGTCGCTTCGCAGAACTGAATTGTCAGGAACCAAGACATCGTGACCATCAGAGCACTCGTGCTAGACCCTTGGCTCAAGGTAAAGTAAGTTTTTATTAGCATGTAAGTCATTTTGTCAAAGACGTAGTATTACAGGTTACACTTTAGACGACAACTTTAGTGGTCTTTTAGATCTCACTTTCTCTAACATCGGAATGCTGTGAAGTGTTAATAACTTTTTAAAATAAATATGCCACTAATTTCATTTATTCCACGTTTAGCATGTATTTACAAAATCCAATGATAATATAGTATTTTTTTATCACACGATATACAAAGAACATACGTTAACACAAAAATATATTCATAAAGCAATCTGGAATAACATTTTAATAAAAAAACATTTTTGAAAACGTTCAAGAAATAAATGTTTTCATAGTTACTTTCCGAACGTACATCAAATGACAATACGCCCGGCTCGCCTCCGCCTGTGCTCGGTTCTGTTCGGCGCACTTCGCAAATACGACCCGCGAGTCCGCGACCTCGCAAACAAGATGGCTGACTTACGTCATTGAGATACGTCCCGTGTTTAGATGTTTAAATTAAAATATTGAATTATACGTTTATACACTATGTCCAATTTGTGTTCTAGAATTGTTTCAAAACCTCCAAAAAGGTTACAAGACAATAGGGATAGTATGTCTGTCGCACAAACAAATACTTGGATGAATGGTGAGCTTTTTGTCTTTGTAAATATTGATTATTCGGGTGGGCGAATTTGTTAGTCGTTTATTATAGGCATTATTGAAGAATGCTATTAACAAATGTTTTTAACACTTCTCAAGCACCTTGTTGTTCATTTAATCATCATAAGTAACACGTAACAATGAAGTTTGTGACATACAAATAATTAATTTTATATAATCGTGTCCTTAACCTTTGTGATTTACTACGTCTAATATTGTGTTTATTGTATTCGCAGCAGAAAACATTAACAATGGTGGTGGAATTTCGTTGTCCCCGCCACATACAGTGTCCCAGCGAGAAACAGGAACACAGGTGTCACAATGCTACAGCGGTCCACCATCGCCTTGCGGCTCTTCGAGTTCTGCGACGTCGCCCACAATGTCACCAGCGCCGCCCCCCGGCACCGCCACCCTTGACCCAAACTGGCAGGCCACCAAACCCACAGTTAGAGAGAGGAATGCTGCTATGTTTAACAACCAATTAATGGCTGATATCACATTTATAGTTGGAAGCCCAGGTATACACGATAACAATTGTGTTTGTATCAATATCATAGTTTTGCATTCTTCATAATTTTAATTTTTTTTAAATATTTCTAGGTCACACACAAATAATCCCTGCACACAAATACGTATTGGCAACGGGTAGCTCAGTATTTTATGCAATGTTTTATGGAGGACTAGCTGAGTGCAAGCCAGAAATTGAAGTTCCCGATGTTGAACCATCAGCCTTCCTAACGCTATTGAAGTAAGTGCAAAACATTTCAATTACAATAACCTGTAGATTATGATGCAAAATAATTTTGAAAACTATGTGTAATCTATGTTTGTTATATATTATTAGTATATTAGTATATAGTATAGTGTATTAAACATTTGATGTTTGTTTTTCAGATATTTATACTGTGATGAAATTCAACTAGAAGCTGACACAGTTCTCTCTACATTGTATGTAGCAAAGAAATATTTTGTGCCTCATTTGGCTCGAGCTTGCGTTAACTATTTGGAAACTAGTCTTACAGCTAAGAATGCATGCCTTCTGCTAAGTCAATCTCGATTTTTTGAAGAGCCAGAACTGATGCAGAGATGCTGGGAAGTGATTGATGCTCAGGTATGTGAGTCAACTGAAAATTTAGGAACTATCTGTCTCAATCCATCCTCATCCTATAGTAGTCTAACAATGGAGCTCTCTGAATCATCTAGTCGAAACTTCTCAAGTCCCGAATGTAAAAACATATCTTCAGATAATCTACATAGTTTTTGTAATTAAATTTTATTTAACTTTAAATGTAAGTTGTTGACAAATGGAATACTCAAATTTTGGTTGTGACTTATTAAAATTAATGATTTGTTATTTAACTTGAAATCTAGTACCATTCCAATTTATATTAATTATTTATTTGTTCCAAAACTTACACCTTGATGTTCCACGTAATAATAGTTACTAATTATATTAACTGCAATACATTTTGTAAGTGGTTGTTGTCTGCATGATAAGTGTCCAGTATGTAATTGTTGTTAGTGTCAAATGTAACATTTGAATCTATATAAAGATCTGAATAAACTATTGACCAAATTGTATTGCAGTTTTAATAAACCCGTCACCTTAAATAACAACAGTTGTAATTTCATTGTAGGCGGAGATCGCTCTGACATCTGAAGGGTTTGTTGATATTGATGTCTCAACTCTAGAATCAGTATTAGCCAGAGAAACGCTAAACTCTAAAGAAATTAATCTGTTTGAAGCTGCTTTGGCATGGGCCCAAGCTGAATGTGTGCGCCGAGAAATAGAAACCACGCCATCTAATAAGCGAGCTATGCTGGGCAGTGCCATATATTTGATTCGCTTTCCAACTATGTCATTAGAAGAGTTTGCCAACAGTGCTGCACAACTGGGTATTCTAACCCCACAAGAAACAATTGATATATTTTTACATTTCACTGCAGCAAATAAGCCCCAACTTTCATACCCCATCAAACAAAGGGCTGGCCTTAAAGCTCAGGTAATTAATACAGTTCTGTACAGTTATAAATATTAAGAGGAAACGCAAACTAACAGTGCTTTATTGAATTTTCAGATCTGCCATAGATTTCAGTCATGTGCATACCGTAGCAATCAATGGAGGTACCGTGGCCGGTGTGATTCAATACAGTTTTGTGTTGATAAGAGAATTTTTGTTGTCGGTTTTGGACTGTACGGATCTTCAAATGGTGCAGCAGATTACAATGTTAAAATTGAGTTGAAACGTTTAGGCAGAGTACTTGCTGAGAACAATACGAAATTCTTCTCTGATGGATCAAGTAACACTTTCCATGTGTACTTTGAAAATCCAATACAAATTGAGCCAGAATGTTTTTATACAGCATCCGCAATCCTTGATGGCAGCGAATTAAGTTATTTTGGGCAAGAAGGTCTCAGTGAAGTTTATATGGGTACAGTGACATTTCAATTCCATTGTTCATCGGAGAGTACTAATGGGACGGGAGTACAGGGAGGTCAAATACCGGAACTCATCTACTATGGACCTACAGTGAACACTTCCCTACCAAACCCTAATGCAAGTGATGACTGACAATTGAATAGAAGAAATCTCAATTTAAGTAGATGTACACCATTCAAAAAGAAAACTTGAATATATTATGTACTATTCCCGAATGTTAAATTATTTTGTTGGATATTAAAATCTTGTGTATATTGTTGATCTTGGATAGAAAATAAGTACCTAAAAATGTGATATGGGTGTTGTAATAGCTCTCTATAAATTCATAGGTGTAAGGCAGCTGATTCATAATTCATACAAAATTTTCATTGCAATAAATTAATGGCTTGATTTTGTATTACGCTTTTTATTACTGAACCTTAATCTAATTCACTTTATAACTATTATCTGTATAGGTATATAAAGATTAAAAAATATATATAAACATGTACGAGAAGCACCATAGATATACTGTTTAAACTGAATAAAAATCTAATAAACTCTCAATTTACTAAATGGTATAACTAAATTTCATAATTTGGTCACACAAAGAAAGACTATGGTTTTCAAAACTTCTAGTGCGAATTTTGCGTGATGAAAGTAAAAGCTAGATTTTTTATATTATTAGCTTGTTAAACACTTACCAGTTGGAGGTGTGTTAATACAAAGTTTGCGGGACAGCTTGAAGTAGGTGCGTCCAAGTTGATAGCAGCATATTTGAAGTGCATCACTTATATCAATTAGAAGATCTGGGTTAACTTGTTTAAGAAATATAATTTTTGTCCTACAAATTATTGTATCATGTTCCACACTAAATAAATGTTGGAGTTTTAGTTAAAAACAAATAAATTATCTTATTCGAGTAAAAAAAACTAAGTACAGCACAGCACAGATAATTAAAATAATATACTTTCAGTGATGAGACTTTCTTCCTTTTTTTTGTATGAGCCAGCTGTGGGATCACAAAAGTGACAACCTTGCTTATCTTCTGCTATTGGCTTGCGATAGTTTATCCCTTTCTGGTATAATGGTTTTCCTAAGTCATCCCCTAAGTTTAATAAGCTAAAATAGCCCAAAACATGTCAAAGTACAGGGTTTGTTTTTACAAAAAGAATTATTGAAATCTTTGCTGTTGATGCTGAGATTGTATGTGACAAAGTTTTGAATGTTCGCATTGAATAAAATAAAGACTTATAAAAAGGATACGTGCAGTGCCCTCAGTTCTGCATGTCATATACACACAAGCAGCTTGTGTGAGGTTGGCTGGTCGTCCAATGGTCAAATGTCTAGATAATGCCATTTTAAAGAAATTACAGGCAATATCAATGCATTGCTGATTAAGACGAAGTTGTTGACAAAGAGCTGTTATGCCTTCCCTCGCTTTTCTCAGTGTAATCTCTCTCGACTCCTGTCCTATGCCTACATAAGCTGAAAAATAAATAAAATCTTTTTAATCCTAAGTAGTCATAACTAAACTTTTTTTATAATAAAACATTAAGAGAATATGTTTGCTGTCACTTATTTCGGAAACATTGGCGATTGCAAGAGCAATACCGGAATAGTGGTATAAGTAAATAACATTTATGTCGCCCAAGTAATATTTTTAAAATTTTTGAAGTAGAAGATAAGTATGAGTATAAATTTTAAATAATTTATTTTCTTAATCTTGGAAAATTACCTCTTCCGAATCCTGAAGCTCCGCCTTTTGACTCAGCGGATACGAATTGACCAATAGCTGAAGAGCCACCGTGTGCATTTTCTTGAAATTCAACCTCTGAAACTATTATGTTATCCTCCAAAACAGAGCCACAGTTCGTGCACACGGCATCGCCTCGGGCTGGGTCTACTTCTATCTCAGAGGAACCGCAATGCTTGCATTTTTTACCAGACATCGTGTTTTGTTACGAGGATACCGCAAGATATATTAAAAATTGATTCCGCCTTCCTTTGTAATTTTTATACTTTTATGGCATACGTAATTGAAGTATTAAATCCTATATTTTCAGCATACCTTAGAGTTATTTATTTAAAAAGAAAAGGAAGTAACTCTTTTATAGTAAGTTACAAAAGCAAGTTGTTTGCTAATTTGCTGTTGGCATATGGGTTGAGTTAAGCTATCGCTACTGTCAGTGTCAATGTCAAATTGTTCTGCGGTTCACTTTTCAGAATGAACAGAACTAGGCAGAAAAATCCTTGATATAAACCAAAACATTTTTTTTTCAATCCATCGTTAACTTTCTTTTAAAAAAAAATTGAGACATAAATCACTTAGTATCAGTAATCAGTACTGATTATCAGTAATTATATCGGTGAACTTCCAATAAATCATTTTTTTTCTCTATTGCCCGTGAAGTATACTACTTCGTGAAGAATTTAAAAAAAAGGTGTAGCAAATATCAGCACTTTACATTAGGATTTGCTTTTTTTCAATAAAAACAGTTTTTCCCTTTCTGATGTTTGTCTCTTTACTTCTTACCATAACCGAGCATTCTTCGCATTCGTGAAAATGACGTCATCGATAAGATAAGCCACGATTGGCTGAGTATCACGACATTTAGCTAAAAATAGACGATGAGATCACCCTTCAAATTGTTGCGACTAAACTTTAGAATGTCATATCTGAAAAGTATGTTCGAATAACGTAAAAGTGGGCGGTTAGGACATTTCGTAACGTCAATGTGAGAAATTCTTAGGAGAAGGGCATCCCCAAAGCGAAGACGACGTCACCGTGCAAGCTGCACTGATGACTCATCAATGTTGTGTTCTCGTTCGTGGATAAATTCTTTGACGCGTTTTATTTTGTTGTTGTTGCTGTCATAATTAGAACTGTCAAATTCGTGAAACGTCGTTGAATAGTTCTGTAGTTATCGAGTTTTAATGTTTAGCGCGATAAGGTTAAAGACAATTACGTAAATCATCTTCCGTGTTGAACTTTGAATTGAAAAGAACTCGAACTAATGACGATGAAGTTGGAAGTTAGTGATAGTCAATCAAACCACTCGGACTTTTCGTGTGATAGCCAGTCTTCGCAGGGGTCCTCGACGAATGATTTCACACCAGCCGTGCCGACCTCGAGGTCCCTCACGCTCACGGTAAGTGACCATTGGCGTCTGTTGTAATGACGACATTATAATATAAGTTATTATTCTACAGATTTAGATAAACACATGAAAGAAAAGTTCGTAGTAAATGGAATATATTTAAGTATTGTTATTTGTTTACTGTAGGTATTAATTTTAGCAAATACGATACTAATGCTGGAATCATATTGGAATATCATCATATTAAAACAATTGGTCAGCAAAGTGTGAAACAAACCTTGTAACTATCAAATCATAAAGAAATGTTATTGAATTTGAAGTATTGTAACTTCTATTTGTCAAATTTGGATACCAACAAATAATTGGAAATCTTATACTGTTGCCCGAAGTCTAAAAAATAGTATTAATTTTATTAGTCAACTATGTATTATATTGATTATGATATAAATAAACGGAAACTGTTTGATACATTCAATGCTACCAACTATCTTGGCTGGGAAATTAAAAAAAAGTCTTGTGTAAAGGAATGTGTTTTTTTTTTAAAAAAAAGGTAAGTCACATAATGCTTATACTGCCAGCATTTCTTATCTTCACAAGGATTGTAGATAGGGTTCTTGCAAATTGTGATAATAAATTTGTGATAAGACAGCGAGTGATAACACACTAGTAAACATGTGTATTAGTCATTGTTATTTTTACACTTAAAACTTATGTCATTAGTAATGAAGTAATCTAGTCCAATTCACATTTATTTTTTTATTGTATATGATCCGAAAATAGCAACAAGCAACACTTAAATTTATTAAAAAATAAAAATATGTATTTAAATGTTTAATACCTTAACAATGTATTTCAATACTTCTTAAACATGGCATTGTTTTTTATCTGTATCATTGTTTTATGTAGTCTATCTGTCAACTGTCTTACATGAATTAATATTTAGACTGGATTAATATTAGAAATTAAAGAATGCAGGTTTCATTAGGTTAACATGTTTACATTTCAGATCACATCCTGTATGTACTTTTAATTAATTACATTATATCAATTTATAAAAAAAATTGTGCTACCAGGGTTAACATCCTATATTGCTCATGTAGACATACAATAGGTCATGACTATTTTATTAATAATACACTAACCAAAAACAAAATAATAGTAAACTTAATATAAAAAGGCTCACTCTGTATCTGGAGTCTTCACTAACTAGTTCCAAGCCACTCGGTGACGCTTCTTCAAGGTGAGTGGTGGTCTTCGTTATAATGGAAACCACAGAATTCCTCCCAATGGTTACTACGTATATTAAATCCACTGTAGTTTCTGATCGCCAGAAATAAGGAAAATGTTCCCTTCGTAATGAAGGCGATGACCGACTTGATGACGTCATCGATTCTCGGAAAAACTCAGCCGCGTCTTGCTGCCAACATTGCTAGGCAATTATCTCTTAATGGTATACTATTAGAACTAAATCGTTACATAAAAAAAATATAGCGTAGTTATAGTTGTTGATATCTACAGGAAAAGAAAAATATAGGCCTCGTAGAATGTAAATAAAGTTTAAGATTTTGAAGAAAATTTTTCGGAGAATCTTAGAGAAATGAAATAAAAAAAAATAATTTCTTTTAACAACATAATGTATATTTTTAAATTAAAATACGATTGATTAATCCAGTTGCGGGTAAACATTTACTAAGAAAACGACTGTATTGAAATGTTTGATTGTATAAAAAAGTGATTGCTTGGTTTATTCCGCGAACAAGTTTCAATTATTTTTAACGACCTTGACAATCACTAGCGAGAATAGATGCCTTAAATCTTTGCTTTTATCAAATTTCTTTGTTTATTGAAAGATATACAATTGTATAATTAACTCGATGTCGTCCGTGACACCGTCCGCGTGGAATTAAAACTTATAACAGACTACACGTTCTACACGTCTATGCCAAATTTCAACGAGATCCGTTAAATCGTTCTAAAGATACCTTCTAACAAACATCTATCAAAATTTTCGCATTCATACTATTAAAACGATTTTTTAGAAAGACTATATCATGTAATTGTGAATTAAATTTGTATGATCAATCTTATAGCGACGGAATTGAAAGGAAACAACATAAAACAGGCTAAATTTATCATCTAATTGTACAAAAATTTGTAAAAAAACAACATAACCTTATACTAATATAATCACAGTGAAACCACATTTACATAAAAGGTCGATTCTGTTTCTAATCAGAATTATAACTGTATTACCCCACCATATCGAAATGTCGTGAATCATTCATGATCGTTAGGCAAATGTGTTACTTGATGGCATCAAAAATTAAGATGGTACATCGAGACGGCCGCCGCTAGTGGGTCTCTTGCGTCATTAAAGTGGGAAAACTTGAAAAGGTGACTTGCACATTTTATCGGAAAAATTGAGTATATTTTTTATCCTCTATTGTCCTGTTACAATTCAAAACCTGTCTATTGTCACGTGAAACGCTCCTCTAAAACAAAGGAATAACGATATAACGCTGAACTTAAATGTTTCTGTAAGTCTATTTGTAAGATAAGCTAATAAAAATCCAATAATCAGTTACACCTTGACAGCTTTTTTCAAGGTCGATTGTTCTACTTGACATGATTTAATAAACTACATAAAAATTACAAAACATGGAGTTTGCGACAGTCTATAATGCTAAAAAGCGTTTAGTGTTTTTTTTTCGTAAACACTGTAACTAGGGATCGTTTTATTTACGTTCGTGCAATTCTGCGAACTGGGTACTTTCTGTTGCTCGCGTGTTTTATTGTCTGCCTACCCTTGGAGCCTTGAACTCTGGCTACATGATTCACTTTCAAGTATAAGGTCATATCAAATTGTAATCTATGATATTATTGTACTTGTTACTTTATTCCAGTCCAGTGAATTTAGCGTTGGATTACAATTAGAATAATTTAAGAACAATATAAGTTCCAGTGTAGGTTTACATTTTTCCCAACGTAATGCAACGCTGATTTCGTTCGCTGGACTGTAATCATTTTCACCGGGCCGTTTATTTTTATTTTGAAATTCTTTTTTCATATTGATTGGATTTTTTACTGTTTGTACCATTTCATATTTTTGTATGCTTGATTGTGTTGCCTAATGTTTATCAATTAGCATAATTAAATTATCCATTATGAAACACATGTAGACAACATTCTAACGGTAATTTCCGAAAATCGATTATTTTGCCCTATAATTTTAATAAGGAAAGTCCAAACCGATGTTATCAGTCGATTCCAAGATTCGTTTGATATGGTTTCCGGTAAAATTTACGGCAATGGTATGACTCAATGTATTGCAGTTAACTGGAACAGGCATCACCTGATTTTGTCGATATCAGACAGCTTGGGGCCTGAGCGAACAAAGAGCCACTTCCATTTATATAACATTTTCTAGTACCTTCGTCATCGAAATGTTACCCTATGGTACGAACGGACGTTGTTTCGAAGAATACTTCGTATGTGCATAAAGTTTGTTTCTTTGTGTCAATTGTTTTTGTTTTAGAAAACATCTTGGTACGTTTTCGTATGTCTTCACCCGAAACACATGCACAGAACATGTTGTTCTATGGTTATTTCTGATAGAATAAAAGAAGCATCGGTAGTTTTTCCTTCTTTCATGGTTTCCAAGGAAATCCGTGTTTCTCATTTTACGCTTCGATAACTTAAAACATGTTGAATAATGTTTTTTTTCTCTTTCTATATATTTTTTAACCAATTTGTTTGACCCCTGCCTTTCAAACTATCATCCTGTCGACATTTACATAGACTTTTTGCAACTGTTATTTATTGTTTAGAATTGAATGGGATTTTTTTAAATGTAATATCGAATTACAAGAAAAAAACTAATATTACCAGTAACCCACCTGCCATTTTTCTTACGGAGGGTCGACATAGCATGTACTACACTTCCATACATCTCTGTCAGCTCGTATCTGAACTCACACACTTCCTACGCATATTCTCTTTCACACAATCCATCCACACGTTCTTTGGTCTTCCTCTACCTTTATAGCCGTTTCTTGTTTATATGCTCATCGCCTCTTCGCATAACACGTCCTTATCACGCTAACATATTGCTACTCAATTATGCACATCTAATGATTTTATCAATATAATGTTATCTATTTCATCTTAATTTACTTCATTATGTTAATGCCGAGTTGCGTTGCCCTATTATTTGTTTTTTTTTTGAGTCAAGGCTCCCGGATTTTGTCCGTCGCCTCAGTAGTCAGAATGATTTAATATACGTTTAAAATTACGCTTTTGTATTTTGTTTTACATCAGATTTATAATAATACGTTCAACAACTTTCATGTCGTAGTTTTTGTCATGTTCTGCCTACCATAAATATTAATGTTTAGTAATATTATAATGAAATATGACGGTTATTGTGATATCGCGACAGGCGACCTTCAACGAATTTAAATATTTGGCATAATTCCGAGTGTACGGAGAAACGGCTTTCGATTCAGCCATTGAGATCGCATTTTCCTACGACTCTGCGCCGTACACAATTTATGTATTGTGATTGTGTGAATGAATATTTTTGAACATTGTTCTTGGCACTACGTGGATGTTAAATTGAAAAGCAAACGTTACACTAACTTGTGTCATGCTGGCAGTAAGAATTGATAGTTGAGATGCAAAGTCGTTTCAATTACTATTATCAGTTACTATTTTTTTAACATACGCTTTCTAACTCGTCCTTAGCTTATGTAGTGGTTTTATTTGCGTAATTTTAAATTACATTGCTGTATCTTTTATATGAAACTTTGATAATTAAATTCATTAATAAAAACAAAAGAAAGAAATCATATTTATTGTCAGATAAAAAAGACGTTTAACATAAATTTATGTGAGGAACAATTAAGGAGAAGTGTGTTAAAAGAGCCAGTTCATCGTCGGCGGGGACTATACCGATATTGATACTTTTTATGCATAAAACTTTTTTTTTTTCTGGTAATGATTAAACAAATAGGAATTTCGCATTTCTGTCAGTTTACGTCCATCAGTGTTAAAAATCACCGTATACTTTGCCAAAATAAACTTGAAATGTTTGTTACAAGGAAAATATTTATTGAATCATTACTAAGAGATGCTGAAAAATTGTTTTTGGCGCCATAGCTGAATTGTTCGAATTATTGTCACATATTACGTTTCGTTTGTGAGTCGAAATTTTGCGCGTGCGCGGAACGTAGCCCGCGGTCGTACAAAACCGGCGGCGAGCGCGCTAACTCGCTCAGTCTGATACCAAACATTGTTGGAGCGTGCGCGTTTACGTTCACAAATTATCGTATGACTCATACGTCTTATCAGAAGTGATTTGCTTCAAGTTTTTTCGGTCAATTAAATCGTTTTCGAGCCTTCAGTGTTACGGTTGTTGGACGTTCGTGGAACTGAACACCGATGTCTCAGTTGGTGCCATACCACCTTCTCAGCGGCGAGCAGGACGACAGTCTTATGTTCGCTACCATGTTCGACTATCAAACAGACGAATACAATAAGCCAGTGGTGAGTTCATTCGCGTTAAACTTTGACAGCTTATTCAGGTCACCAAACATTCGTCGTCCGCGTTCAAAACAACTTTCCAAACTTTTTTTTTTTCACTTGTCCAATTTCATAACGTACAAATTCTCTGTGCAATATGTTTTCTTTTTTATTTAATATTTAAACAGTTTATCTTATTTTCCTAATATTTGTTTTTAATACATTTCGTGTAACATATGCTACCAAGATATGTACGAACTCAGCTTGTCGCACCTTATTATATCTATTATGACGTCACACGTATCAGGTTTTGAGAAAAAAATCAAGGCTACATCGAAGTTCCAATTCACTATTACTATTAAATTTTATGTTATAAAATATATTTCAATATTATACTGGTAATAGATATATCGTGTGAGTAATGCAAGAAGTTATAGCTTTGTTACATAGATGGCGTTAGTTGTAACAGAAAATGTTTTTTTATTAATGCGTAATTTATGATGTACGGATTAACTATTGTTCTTATTGTAGCAGCTAAACTATCTTAAACGTAACTGACAACGTACAAATCTGTACTCTATCTATTGACAGTTTTGTGTTGTACTCTAGTATAACTCAAAAGTTGACTATGAAGTCACAAGCCTCGTCACTATCCTTCCCTCCATCGGCAAATTGATTGATTGCTCTATTAAATTCTGAGCAGATGCGAATGCTGGGTAGACTTCGTCTAGTTGTGTTCCTAGAACTTATCTATATAGCTACTGAACTATTCTAGAAACGTCCACTTCACGTTTTCTATATTTCGAATGACCTTCAAAACAATTACATTCTGCTTTTTGCTTAGATCACGTAGTTAAACTTTTGTTTTGTTATATTATATAATGTATTTATAATATTTGTAATGTAATTATTGTATGTTTGTGTGAAGGTCGATTATTTTCATGTCTCGTGTACAAGGTAAATATTGTAACGTATTGATGTCGGATCCTTGGTTCAAACGTGATTCTAGGAACAAAGCGAACTGTAGCAATAATCCGTTCTACCAACGTCATCGACCGCAAACTTGTTTACTTTCAAAACATGTCTCGTAGGTATTATAGCGTAGTACAGCGTATGAATGAAATCCTTGGGTAATCCCAGTGTGGTACGGACCCTTTTACATCTATGATATTAAAAATTGCATTGATTGTTTCTTCTACGGACATTAACGTGTCGTTAAAGACTTAAACCGAAATATTTACTTAACTACTTAAGGTAAATTTGAAAATGGAATCTAAGAAATAATTTGAAATGTTAAAGTGCAATTTTTATCGAGGCGATTAATGTTAACGCAAAGAATCGCACGTACGCTGTCTGATGTAACGCATGCGCAATAAATCGAAGCGTAATCTCTTATAGATTTGTGCGTATAACTAGCTCAGTTTACACTTGTTGAATCCAGATGGTGTTAGTTGCTCAAGCAGTATCTTAGTCGAGCCTAATATGTATTAGGCGAGTATATAGAGTATATAGTATATATACAAAATTTGAAAATATATTGGCAAAAGTTTTTAGTCGCAAATTTAAAATCACATGCAATAAAGACTCGTACCCAAATATGTTCGGAGACTTCACGGGAATTCAAAATAAAAAAATCTATTGTCATAACGCAACTACTGATCTTTTATGATCTTATAAACGAGTCTATAAATTGCGCAAGTTCGCAACCGGACTCGGGGCGATGTAACCTTTGCGAAGCGAAAACTTCAAGTCCGGCTGGCTGCTGGCATGACCCACATCGAACTTGTGAAATTTCTCCTCAACAACACTTCCAAGAATGCACGTCCGCGCGGTATTCCCCAAACGTGGTCACGCCACCGTCGTCCGATTGTTTCACAACGCTATTTACCTGCTTTTACGTATTTTGCAGCTTTTGAAGCCAAAGCCTTTGTTAAGCGTACGTCTGTTCATCCGATCTGTCAAGGTCGCAGGTTAGAATCCCGCCATTTGACTATTTATTTATTTTTATATCCTAGTATAATTTTTAGGAAATAAATTAATAATCTGCTAATACGAAATTTATATGATAATGCTAATGATGTCATTATTAGTGTTTTTTTTTAAAGTACGAAGTAAAGTAAGTTTTTTTTTTAAAGAGGCAAACAAGTTACGAATTACCGGATGCTATGTGACCTTTGAAATTATTATGAAATTTTTGATAATTTCGTCTGTACGTTTACCTTAGTTTTTTTTTTGTTAGTATTTATTAATATTAATATGAATATACTTAACAGAATGATTACATGTAGTGTAGGTAATAAATGGTAGAATCAATTAAGCGTTGCCAATGCCCGTCTCGAGCACGGGTTAGATTGACCAACACCTTTTTAATAGTACCAACCAATGGAGGCCGGATGTGGCTCATTTGCTTTAATTGTCGTGGACCGGAGTGGCCCGAGGAGCGCTGGGAAGACTTCGCTATGACATTAGTCGAACAGTTGGCGGAAACATTTGGTATTGGGTTAGTTGGCGCATACGTTTTATTATAGCTTCAGTAATCTTGTAACAAGCGTGTTTGTTCTAGGAATATAATGAGTCATCGCAACGTCGCGTCTCCGATAGCGGAAAATCGGAAGTAAACAATTTAACGGTGGATTATGACATAATTATTAATAAAATAACTGGCATGAAATATGTTTACATTAAACCATTTCTATCTTTTTTTTTTAATTAACGAAGCAGGTTTGTTTACCTCTCCGAGGAAGGTCTAATCTTATCCTATATGATTTCGAACAAAATTTAAATGACGGTATTTGAATCCGACAACGTGATTCGAAACCGGTACCCTTAACAATTAGGCTATTGGCGCTTCTAATTTAAACGAAAGGTAGCTTTTTTTTCTCACTAATTTAAACTAAAAAATTGTTAGATGTATTTAAACAAATATACTTTATTTCAATTAGATGTTTCATATGTTTGACCTTTAGTTAATCTTCTTTTTTAACGTACAATAAAATTTGTAAGGAACGTACAGTAAAGGACATTAGTGCGGCGACCGTCGTAAAGTTAATCGTTCGTTTAAGTAGCCAGCTGCGGTAACAAAGGTCTAAAGTGACTTCTTTATTGGCCCCGCACCAGATAGCCGTACTGCTGTTATCCATTTTCCATTACACAAAGTGTGCCCATTGTCCGCGCCAATACAAATTTTTCAAATTTCGAACGCCCCTCTACAAATTGCTGGTTGTAAATGTTATTGACGTTTAAAGTGCGTTAAATGTTTTGTTTTTTATGGTTGCTTCTGTGTGTTTTTTTTTATTTAATAAGAACTTTTTGGTATCAGACTAGGGCAATATTTCAGGTATCTAGTATTGGTACACTGAAAACAAAATTCTTATATATGTTGTGCCATAAAAGAAAATCAATTATTAATATGTAACACGTATAATTTTGTTTAAATTAATTCACCAATATGATATTTAATTTTTCCGTGAAAGTATGACCTCGGGGCCTTCAAGAGTTCAACGCATCGCATCTGTGGTTCTTCTGGTATTGTATATGTCCATGGGCGTCGACGGTCACCCTTGTGATCGCGCCGCTCGTTGCTCCCTTCTCTTATAAAAAAAGAATAGAGTGAATAGACACTAACTAAGTTGGTGCGAGCTGTGCAAGTCCAGGATTGGGTCGCGATTGCGCGGGATCGGGGTGGTTGGAGACTTTTGTTGTCGGAGGCCAAGACACGCTTGGGTCGCTGCGCCACTCTTGGTAGGTAAGCTGGTGCGTACTATCTTTTGACCACTGAAGAGGTGATCAACTTGAATCCAGGTTCCCACCACCTAGCGGACGAGCCCAACCTTATTCATTGTAAAAAAATAATTTTGTTTGATAGACATTTAAATGCTGTGTCCGAATCTCCAGGTTACAATATGGTCATAGGAAAAAAATTGTAGTGGCTTAGAACGTACCTGCCACCGGAGGCGGTCCGTCATCCCGGGCTCCGCACGTCCCACCCACGTAGCTGTCACCGAAACGTTTAGATACGACCTTTTGTTGTGTGACATATAATGGAACACCAAAACATACCAATTGAAATGTTCTGCTCGTTTTTTTATGTATGTATTTTTATTGCTTGTTATGATTTTAAAATGCAGGATTAATATTTCAGTGGAGAATTTATTGTAATTAGTACTAAAAGCGTAATAGTTTAGACTTTTTCTTTACTTCATATATCTATTTAAATTTTATATCGTCTTCTTTGATGGTGAGTTTTCATTGTCGACAAACTTCTACAAAACATATTGTAAAGACCGTTTCAAGAAGAATAAGATGACACGATTAAATTTGCTAATAGGAACCCAAAGATTTATATCGAACTAGCCGTTTGCGGTGAATTAAAAAAAAAACTTAATTTACAATCTATGTCCTACCAAATTAGTCCACATTTAAATAGTGATTTTTGTTGATAGCTTAAATTACAATTATTTTAAATTTGTTGTAGTTTACTTTTACTTAACGAATGTTTTATATAATTCCAAATAGACTATGATTAATGTTTCACGCTCACGTTTTAAAGAGAAGGCCGGTTTCTTTCGCTACGCTCTTAATCCCAGCACATTCTTTTATAAGCACAAAGAACTGCTTCCAGCCAACGGTGGCTATTAAAACGAGTGTGACTTATAAAGGACTCAATGACTAGAATGCACTCGCATTGTCTATTATCCCTTTGATTTATTTCAATAATGAGAAGTGATTAAAGCAGCTAGCGTGTTGTTTTTTATTCATATGAAGGCATAAGTATCGTTCTATAATAACCTTTTAAAATATTAACAGTAAGAGCTTTTAACTTTTTATTTTGTGATGACATAATTAAGTAAAAATTTTGCGACAGTAGAGTCCCACGGTTCTAAAAAAGGTTAGTAAATAAAATAGTTTATACAATAAATATTTAACTTGAAGTAGACACTTTGATACCATGTTTAAGTTGGCATAATGGTCAGTAACCTTACTTTGACGTTCTCTAACAAAAAATAGACAATACCAATTGTTTCGTCGATCGGTACATCTCAATATAAGAAAGCGGCATTCTATTTGTTGTTTACACAAAACACTGGCCACTTAAGACATTATCTTTAAAATTTTATAACATAAGAAAGGAGGTTGTAAACCTCTTTGCTGTCAAAATTCCGCAAGCGACATTCGTGGCTTTTTTTTCTCTTTTAAAATCACCGGCCAGTATTGTGCGCGGGCAAGGGGGTAAAGGCAGAGTTGAGGTGATAGTTAGGGCCATGTAAAGTGCGATGAGTCACACGTAAGTAATGTGCGGCATTCCGCCGACAGGACACGCAGTAGCATGTGAGTACCTACTACCATCTCTCGAACCGGCCGACATTCGAATTAACGTAAAATCACAATTTGTTTACAAATATTTAGATGTTAGACTTATTTTAATATTAGTATTTCAGATAGATCGTAATCTAAGTCTAGAAAGAATGCGGATTTGCTTTACGACATCATACTACGTAAGCGAAGAGTAATTGAATAAAACTTGACATATCGTTAGTAGATTTAAAGAACATGGAAAAATAAAACAAGAAAGGGGTCTGAATTACTGCTAGTAAATAAGTGTGTACACTCGAATTTAATGGAAATGAGAAATTATAACATACCTTTAACAAGATGTAGCCAAAGACTTATTGTTAAACATTTTTTGTATAAACTTAAATACTGAATCTTTTTAAAATAAATACATAGACTATAAATACAGTCGTCAGTCAGCGACAGGTGTAAATATGATTTCTCATTTCGACTGAATTCTACTATAGCTACTATGGTTATTGTATTGATATAAAATCAAAAGTTATCTATGAGGAACGCACTGACAAAAGTGGTACTTGATAATAAACAAAGGAGCAACGATAGGTTCGCGCGTGTTTTCTTTGTTCAAGAGACCAATAGCAGTAACGTCACAGCGCTGGCCGCTGCCGATATCCACGCCAGCTGCGGAGTCCTTGTACCGATTATGGTCAAGAATCGTGCTCGTTGCTTTATACATTGCCGACATTTTCCACGTTTCCGCCTCCACTGCCATATCGAAAGATGTCATAGTTACGCACGTGCATTATTGTTATTATAACACTACGCAACCTATATTACGCGATCGAAGCAACCCGCTAAGGCACGCAACGCTCCGTGAGAAATAGGATACGTTCATTCAAAAGGCATTCAAAGGTTGTATGTTTATAAACTATTTAACGGAAAAAAACCTTAGTCATCTATTTAAAAGGTTAAGCAATTCGTACCTATAATATCGGGCGAGTTGACCGTACCAGGTATCGCTGGACAAACGTGGTGGAAAATGACCTAAGATGCAAGTCCAGGCCTGGGTCGTGATTGCGCGGGATCGCTGGAGGCTTTTATTGTCCGAGACCAAGACCTACTTCGGGTCCATTTTTTTATATCGGGTCAAGGTTTCAATTTGCCATTTTCTGCCAAGCACAGCGGCGTTGTGGAACCGTCTGTCGTCAGTGTTATTTCCAAACCAGTGCGACTTAGGGTCCTTCAAGAAGCGAGCGTGTCTTTTTCAAAGGCCGGCAACGCATCTGCTTCTCTAGTGTTGCGGATGTCCATGGGCGTCGACGACCACTTGATGATCCCGCCGCTCGTTTGCCCCCTTCTCTCATCGAAAATTACAAAGGCGTTTTTTCTTTTTTTTTTTTTAAAATAAAATCCTCTCGAAATAACTTGTATATGTTGACTACTGATAAAGTAAATAGTATAAGGAAATAAAAAATGATATTGTATAGCTTAGTATTAGACGGATGATCGCATATGAGTGACAATGGCATGTGTTTATCAGATGCTATTGAAATGGTCCCCCAAGTTCAGCAGGAGCGCGGTGCGGGCCCGGCTCGCACGATAATTGATGGACGGCACAATAACATCACTCAAATACCAGTGCCATTTAATGAACCCTCGTCACTCGGAAAGGTCAAATTATTTGAAGAGATTAATCTCGTTATTTATGTAAGCTTAATTCTGAACGAATCGGTCGAAGTTTTTTTATGTTGACAATTTTTTATAATTCCTTACAAGAATTAAAATTTATTTTCTACAATGAATTGGTTACTCTCTCAACCACTATGCACTTTAATTCTGAACGGAATTTTCTAATACAAGGCATGGTTTGTCATTGGTTAACCATTGCGGTTTTGTCAAACAATGCAAACTGCCATGCGTTTTAGTTCTATCGTAAATGTTAACACAACCACATTGTGTATTCTGTTTTATAGGATCATCCATACTAATGTTTCTCCAAGTGTTCTTGTTTTTTTTACACAGAGTATTAGCAGATTTTTTGTTAATTCACTAATATTACTTTTACCACTGCAACTGAGCTTCTAGGCTTCTTGGGATAGGGTTTAGGATAGTAATCGAATGACGATCGAACCGCGTGATCGGAAATCGGTACCCTTAACCATTAGGCTATTGGCGCTTTTATTATTAGTTGATTTCTTTCTGTCTAGTTCGTGTTGTAAGGAGTTATACTGACGTATCTGTAACTTAACCGTAAGTTCCTACTGTTGAAATCTTTACTCCAACATATTGCTGTCTCAGGTTTCACTGTGACGAATGAGAGAGATTATATATTGTTTCGATTGTCTGTGCAGTGGATATCCACAATTAAGTCGACGAGTCAAAGTATAATCTACAGGGGCGTGGCATATCGAGAGTGTAACGCACTCGTAAACGTTCACGAGTTGCGCTGCGTGTTCACCGCGAGATTTATTTTAAATCATCGTCTTTTAAGGCGACACCATGCAACCAAATTCCGCGGAGGTGCACAATCTCCTGCGCTCGTAAATTTCGTGTTATAAATATATTTTGTATGGCGCGAAATTAACGTACGCTTGTGATGGAAATGACGCAACTCGATTGTTACAAAGAATGTTGTGAATATATATAAATGTTTTATTTGAGTAAATAGATACTTCATTAATTTTAAAGACATTGAACATGAAGTCGGTTAACTTATTAAAAACTGAAATTGAAGTGGAAAGCTTTTAAAATATTAAAAAAAAAACGTGAAACAATTTCCATTACAAAATTGAATGTAGTATTTTGTATTCTATTATTTTACTATTTTTACAGATGGATGGATGAATGTATCTTTTAAGGTAACTGCAATGTAGATCTGATTTAAATTCGACAAGTAGACAACTGTCTGGGTTATAACTTGGACTAACAATTTGAGTTTTTTAAAAAAAAAGCTAATATATGTAATTTAAGTTGCGGTTTCCGTACGCGGCATTTGATGATTTATCAACAATCCGCGATCCGATGATAAACTTGCGTTTAAAGATCGTAAGATATGCATTTACAAAGGTTCCTGCTTGTATATTCGGAATTAATGTGTTTCGACCGAGCGGTCGTTCGGAGCAATTCGCCGAAACCAATTTTGTATTTAGCTACTCCCACGCACTTTGTAATTTCTGGTTCATTTTAAAAAGGTCATATTTTTTTTGTAATTTCATTGTTGTGTTAATCCTTACTACCGTGAACTCTATCTACCTTTTGTTATGAAAACAAAGAACGTTATACTGAATAGATAGGATTTTTCAAAAAGGACGTAGATAACTAAAATTTGTATTAATTGTTTTACGTTCAATAATTTTGTATGAACAAAGTATACAAGATTTATTATAAAGTAAAGCGATAATTTTGATTTAACCCCCTTATGATTGTGGGAACGGACTAATGGGAAATTTAACAAATTTAAAATTAATTTGGCGAAGTGGTTGAAGCTATATCTAATGGATAATAAAGTCGAATTATGAATTTAAATGTCTAATAGGTGACCATTAAAAATATATTGAATCTCTTCACGTAATTATCACAAAGTCAAATTTGCATAGGCTTAATGTTTGGCGTGTTTGTTTGAGGCGTCTAATTGCGAAGTGTAAGGTCACGCCACTTGCACCGAGGTCATTGAACCTTGCACACCAGATATTAGGAAGCAAACTCAACACGTTACGTTTTTATTAATATTACTGCATACTCTGTAAAATTAAAAATGACCAAGCTTAGGTACTCAGTGTTACTTAGGCAGTCCCTTAGTGAAGATTCCATATTGTTTTCATTACTTTGCTGTGTTTTTTTGAGTTGAGACACTAAACCTATCCTCAGTGCAACAATTTTCCTCATTGCCTCTCTCTCTTTACTTGTTCGTGTATAGTACCTTTTATCATACCCTAGGTGTTACTTATAAATACACGCAAATTTATAATAATCTCCAAATAAGGTTTCCTTTAGTTGAATTTAGATTTATTTTTCGCGAAGTTTACGTAATTTTTATTTTTTTCATACATATACGGTCAATTATACGCATTAGCGAGGGTTCACGTTTTGTAAATGTGCCGGGGATAAAGCCCCCTACCAAGTATTTTGGCGTAAATACGAAATTTGCCTACACTTTATTTTGACCGCGAATTGTAAAACCAGGATCGACAGGATGTGTATAAAGAGATTTTTACAAACCTATAATATTTTAATTCATTTATATAATTTCGTTAACTGACAATTTATAGTTAAGTTAACGCTAACACGAATATTGTTTAATTACAATTTTCCTTAGAAGCACACAGATAATGAAGTTTCGTGGTTAAATGTTTGTTTATATGGAAACTAAAAGGGAATAAAGTTATTTTAATTTAATGACGCAATAGCTTTTGATAGGCTGTTATGTACAGTTTAGAGTTAACTGTCTATAAAATATTTAATCTGCAGTCGAAGCTCAGGTTTGACCACCAATAGCGATGTATAGGCTGAAATAACATAAAGTTAATATATGAAGTTGTATTGTATAATCGGAATTTGACACTTAATTGTCCTTTATCCAAATCTTGTCTAGTTATATTTGTGCTTGGAATGTAGTCTGAAGGAAATTTCTATTTTAAAGAACGTTTACACCTTGATCGCAGCTCGTAGGTGCGCGGTGTAATAGGTTTACATCGCTAGCTACAGGTTCGGCGAGTCCAGCTTCATAGGTGGGCCCGCGGCTGGCCGTGCTCGACGCGCGCGCACTAATTCAATTATTCTGTTTATGCAGCCAGCGGATCGCGTTGCATATTGAGTTTCAGACGTACTTCGCGCGCCCCAATTAGGCGCCCGCTAAAAAGGCCACACTCCGCCCCATTGTGTATCTGTGCCGGTTTCGTTTTGTAATAAAATTTCCTCGTCTTTTAAGGACACTTCGAAAGTCGATTCCGGTGCATTGTGAAATTGCGTAGGTGCGGTGCATAATGCGGGCCGTCTGG
>JAODUI010000009.1:4425038-4454140 GCA_027563995.1 Papilio gigon | reverse complement strand
CGCCGGGGGGCGTCGCGCCAGGCTTATCAGCCGGCGGCGGGGACGCGCGCGAGCCTCACTCCACGCTCCGCCGCCGGCCGCGCGCCCGCTCCGCACGCACCGGCTCCACGACCGAAACCTTTGTCCGGCCGCGCCATAATATTTACATACGTCCTCCGCCCGAGGAGCTCTAGGGGTTTTCCAGACATCTGGCCGATTGTTTTTGCCGCGCGCACGCGTCTCGTGCGCCGTGACAAGTTAAGACAAGTCAGTTTTTGTTGAAGTTCAAAGAGGATTGTTTGTGTTGTGTGCTAAAAATTGGATTGCCACTTGCAGTGATCGGTGGGAGAAGTCGGTAAGTAAGATAAATAAATCAAAGCAGATTGATTCTGCGATTTAAGCTTTTAAGTATTGCTAACTTGTGTCAAGGGCGATGTAAGTTGATGAGATGGTACTGAGATGTGATGAGAGGCGGGTTGGGGCGCCGCGACGGCGACGCTGCGCGCGCGCCGTGTCATCGCTCGCGGTCAGTTGAACGAACCCCGGCGGCCGGCGTCAACCTTGCCATAATCGCGATTATTTGCATCGCCATTGTGCCCGCTGCGGGCCTCGAGCGTGCCGCTAATTGCCGCGCTCAGCCGATGGATGAGCTCTCGGCTCGGCACGCATCCACTTCCAATACAGATCGGATCAGTCGCCGGTCATCGGTCGCCTATCGAATCGTGTCCGCGAGCTCTTTGCACCGATTCTTGCAAATTCTTTGTTCGCACCACGTCTAGTATTTACATTACCCTTCCGTACTGATTCCTAGTCTTGTAGCTCGGACTCTGTTACGTTAGCCTGTGATAAGATGAGCTGCATTTAAAAGCTTTAGTTCTTAATAGTTAATCAGTGCACACAATGACACCACCCCGCGCTACGCTGCTGCGTTATCTACGCTCGGCTATTTCTAGCTTGAGTACTCTAAAATTCGATAACTAATAATAGTACCGCTAATTATAACCACCGTGGCTTGGTCTGTGTATATTTAACTAGCCAACGAGATCTGTAACACCTGGGATGTCTAATTATAATGGCATAGAAATAGAGTATACAGGGCCAGATCAGTACAAGATTGAAGTTACCTTTTCCTTATTTTAAACCAAAGATTAATTATCTAACTGCCATGGTCAGAGCCGTTGGTATAAGCAGTCTCTTAGTATAGAGTCCTCTGACATAATTTTTACTAAGGGATTCCCTTACTGACCACTGAGAATATTAAAAAGATTTTGTTTTAATGTCCACGCACAGATAGTCCTCGTACACTATCGTGATAATCGCAGCGATAAGATTAGAAGCGAAACGCAGCTGTGCCGGACCTGTACAATAAACAATTACTTTCAAGTGCGCTAATGGTGTGTGTACACAGCGATAACGGCCAGTTCGAAAATTCCCGGTAAGGGCACTTCCAGTAACGTGTCCGCGCGCTGTCTATGTAAACTGAATTTTTTAAAACGCAATTCTTATCGTCTTAATGTAAACTTTGAAATAGGAGGTAAATGACACATGGAAGTATAACAATACAATAAATCGATATATATATAAAAAAATAATATTTAGCGACCATGAATGCGTATAATAAAAAAAAAACATTTTTTTTGTCTGGATTTTTCGAAAAGGTAATGTAAGCGAGATTGACTTAGACTATTTTTGTTAAGTCCTCTCCGAGGAAGTCGCGAGCAACGCTAGTTTGAAATAAATTGAATATTGAATTGCTGCCAAAAGTCGCAGTTGCCCGAAGTACGTTTATGTACAACAATTGAATACATTCAAACGATCGTATCTCACGCATAAATCTTCATATTATTTTGTATTTTGATTGAATCGGCTAGACGCTGTTTTCTTTTAACAATTCCATAAAAATGCATACAAAATGTACATGAAGGTTTTATTATTCCAGGCGCGTCTTAAACGTGTTGCGGCCCCTCATGAAAACAGTAAAAAGAAACAGGTTTAAACTTTATGGATGCAGTCTCGTCTATCGAATGTAATATTTGCGAAATTACCTGAGTTAAGGAAATACATATACGAGAATAGTTTTTTGTCTGTACAATTACAGTTCTAATTTAAAAAAATCGAACGACGGTGACATTTTCGGATGAATGATGCAAATCTGGATGAATTTTTATCACGTCTACTAAAATAGTGAGATATTTAGTTGTGACAATGCTAAATTAAAAACTAACGTACAACAGAGAATATCTCATTAATATAATATTAAAGGCATAAACCGCCAAAATTTTCTAACTAGGTCATGTCAAATTAAATGATAATTCACTAGGGGGCGCCACTGTCAACATCAAAGTGGTACAAATCTCTTGTATTGTAGCTGCCTTGTGTTGTTTACTTTTTTAATATAATTTTATTTTGTACATTTTATTGGTAATCACATAAATCCCAGCGGCACTCAGCTGGGCAATTAGTTTTGATACGGCTTTATAAATGCGTGTTACGTTCCATGATCCTTGGGCTCTAAGCCAAATTGACGCCAATTATACCGTACTAGGCAGCTCCGCGACCAGCTACGCCATGATTTAATGCGCCCACCTGACAAACAATTGTTTTTCTACTTTAATATTTATAATGTAATATATACTAAGAGCATTGGTGGCGCAGTTGTTAAGACATTGTCCAGGATCGATCCCCGCCATGTACCGTGTTTTTCGATTTTAGAACTTCGTATGTACATTATCAAAAGTTCTTACGGTGCCGGAAAACATTGAGATGCCTGCACATATCTGCGAAGAAATTCAAGATCAAGCAACACATACTGGGCCAGCGTTGTTGACTACAGTTAAGTCACCCCTAATAATAGGCACCGAGCCTCAATCCTTCGATCTTGATAAAATTAAAAAGTTCCTATTATCTGCTATACTCAGGGTCGTTAAATGTTTATTACGGGTCTCGCATAGGTCTGTTTAAATTAAATCTACGCTTCTTAGGTATTTATTGTTAATGGTCATTTAGGAACGCGCCACTGACGCTCCGGTCTCGGACGTAACCAAGTAGATAGTTAAGTTATTGAGAGGTAAAAGTTTCTTAACGGTACAAGGAGTTTGTAGACTGTGATTGTGAAACGTTTTGTGATAAGTGCACGTGTTTGTTGAGGAGTTCGTGGAAGGGCGATAGCGCGACACGGTCGGCCAATTCGGATACCTTTATCAGTCGACGATAAGCCGATGCCCGCGCCCGGCCCGGTCTCCGCCCTCGCGGAATTTGAAAATTCTCTTATCAACTCTCGAACGCCTTTTACTACTCTTTTATGTTATTGTAGTTGTGTTAATTATATAGATTTTTACTACTGCTTTAGTACCGATTCTGACTGCACGATATTTCAATTAAGAAATAGGCGAGGCAAAGATAATCACCGTATCTTAAATTTTGGTTACTTGACCAGTTTTTTTTAGCGTAGATTTCCTGTAATAAATGTACGCTAAAGAATTCTAAATTTGATATAATTTAACTGATGCAATAGTGTCGTAAAATAGTAGTAAAAAAAATTACTACTATTTGTGTAATGTGGAAGGAAAAACTCGATTTATCCTCGAGGCAGACGGCGTGTGACGTCACGCGGTGGAATTATCTGGTGGTGCTTGTCGGTGCCAGGGTCGCTGGGGCGGCCTCTCGCGCACATGATAAATCGGTACTTTAGGCCGCGCCCGCGCAACTGCGCAGTAAACGACCCTATACACAATACAGCTAAAAAAATATAAATGAAATGAATCTTTTGTTGAATAACACCAGTAACTTTAAAACTGAAACCGGAACTTAATCTAATATTATCAAGATAAAGATTAGTTTGTTTATAATGTAAATAAAATTCACCTAAATAATTTCTTAAATATGAATCTCAACGTATTAATCATAACGCGAGGTAAATGCTCTCCAAGTAAGTCGTGAAACTTTGACATCGTCGCATTACGAAGGCAATCGCCGGTTAACTTGATTGTGTTGGCTTGAAAAAATATTACAAGCAATAAAACACGCGGCCCGCTATGGAAGCCCCTAGTGTACCTCAAAAGAAATTTGCATAAGCACGGTCGAGCACAAAGCCTTTGTCTGTCCGTTCGTCGCTCGTCTGCGTCGTACTAATGCTAGTTTCACACGACGACGGAACAGTCGACAGCGCAGTACTGCTTTACAAATGCATTTGATTAATTTCTGTCCCGACACTGCACTACTGTGTGAACCTATCTTTACACCGTACACTATATGTATAGTGCGTAATTTACGCACTTGTTTTGGCACGTAAATGGCAATTATTTGGCGGGAAAATCCAAGTGTGAAGTCCTGTGTTAAATTATTCAAACATTTACTTATTATTTTATAAACTTTAGGAATTCTAAGCTTGAAAACTGAATAATTATTGGAGATAATAAACAGTTGCCTAAAGCAACTGTATCGTGTCTATAGAGGTCGTGTATTTGGTATGGCTTTCTCACATCAATAGAATTGATTAGGGAGCTTTCAATGCGTAGGAATTTCTCAATTCAATAGAAACATTGGCGTAAGTCTAAATGTTTTCGATTTCCCTGTGTCATGAGCCGGTCCTCCGCCGCTCGCGTGACTCCGTCGCCTGGAACATTGTTTTCCTTGCTTTATTTTAAAACGGAACAATCGAATGAGCTGATACAAGCAGCGTTCAATTACTGCGTATTGTTAACCTTGTTAATATGATAAAGTATAAAATTATGTTTTATATTAACAAGTTAGTGTTATCAAATTCTACGGCGATTCGGTTTATTGTGTTCTTTTTTATTTGTAACATATTTATGGTCTCAATAATTTTCTATTACAAAAGAGTTTTACGTAATCACATCGTCTTTCATTTTCGTTGTTAATGGTAGATTTTTATTAAATTATCTACAGTTTTGCTCTAAAACGTCCCTTACAAATTTCACAACAAAAAAAAAATGGCCGCCAAAGTATGGTAATTGACGTGCCCTTGTTTACTTAATATTGACATTCAATTGAAAAGAAAGAAGGATAATGTTTCATTTGTTACGAAATAACTAAAAAAGAACCCTTATAAAGAAGTTTTTATTTTTTACTAAACTATACAAATAAATATAATAACGAAAGTCTAAAGTTATAAGAAGGGGAAGGAGGGCCTTGTTATGTGGGCGAGGCAATTAAAAAAAAAAAACTAAATAAACTGTGCGTGGGTTACCGATTACAAGTGTCTTTGCCCCGAGGGCGAACTGTTTGAAAAACGATAAAAACCAATGAAAGAGATAAAGATTACAAATGTATTGCGTACCAGATATTTTTTTGCAAGATTAACGCCTTCGAGACCTAAGATCGAATGAGCGATGATTGGTAGTGAAGAGTTCCCTAAAGCTATGAAAGAGGATATGCGTAAGGGAGTGAGCTCTGATGACGGCTGACAGAGATGTACGGAGGCGTACATACTGTGCCGACCCTGTAGGGAAAGAACGCGTTAATGAAGATATTTCCATCTAGCTATATGCTTAATTAAATTTTAATCTTACTTAATGTAAAAGAGAGTAGACGAAGGAGAGGTATAGTATAGATATAAAACATAGTCTTGGAGAATGACTAAGTTTTTTTTTCTCCCAGACACTGGCAACAGGCGGTATGAAATTAAAGTAATGACACTCTCCTTTTTATAAGAGAAAGGAGCAAACGGGCGACGGGATCACAAAGGTGGTCCTTAAATTAATCATGGTATTGTTGTTATTAATTTGTTAAAAAGACGACAAAGTATTTTGTGATGTTATTGTATTTTATTAAGAACATGTTATTATCGAGCGTATGGCAATTTTTCAATTGCTACACCGACTTCCACTTAATTATTTCGAGATAATGCGCATACGCAAGCTATAACCGTGCCGTGTTAGGGAGGGCGCGGTTTGTTCGCGTCTGAATGTTTATCGCGTAACATTTTAATGTGTTAGGATTATACGGTCTTTGTTCAACGATCGCGCAGCTGTCGCTTATCGTTGTGAAACAATAATATGCCGATTTAAAACACTTCTTGGTAATAGATAACCTGTTATGCCCTTTATTTATGCATTAAACCTCTATGTAAACATGTTTTGGTATTAATTGTCAAATATTTATATTTACAATTTTTACTACATTAAAGCCTATAATGTCTCCTTTTTTTTATTAAAATATTAGATTTTTGTTAATTCACCAATCTTTCTCTTAACCATTGCAGGTAAACTAGAAAAAACTTGTGTTAGGATATGGTACACGACAGTAATCGAATGGCGGGGTGTGAACCCACGACCGTTAGTCCGTATTCATAACCATTAGGCTTTTGGAGCTTCAAAAATCTTCTTAAATTTCATTTTTCGTAACGTAATTTATTTTTATTTACCTGTATCGTATGTTTAGATTAATGAAACAGAAAAATGTTGCATGAAATGTATGATGTATGGATCAAATCATTTTGCGTTATATAGAGTATTTATGTCGCGCAGAACTACAACACTACAATTTATCTGTACTCAGGTTGTCAAGGAAACCACAGTTTGCCTACATTGCAATATGCAAGCCGCTTGAATGCTAAGAACTTTTCATTACTATTCATTAAACATAATTGTACTGCAACTGGCTGAATGTAAAAAAAAAACTGTAGAATTAAAAAAAAAACACGTTACACTTTTTTTTTATTTCGGCGAAGTTTGCGGTCGACGGCGCCGCGCGGAATGCCCGCCATTTCCGGACGATATCCGGTCCTCCGAATGGCGCCAAAGCATCCCGCAAAGAGATAACCTACTCGTATAAATACGCAAACACAGCGTGATTATAAATAGTGACTAGATCATTGTTCGAAATATTGTCCTAAATCGACTCTTTGTCGGCTTTCCGTGTTCGTGCCAGTTTTTCCAGTTTTCTCGCTCCGCTTCCTAGTTGTTAGCCTTCAAACGTCTAGCTGTCTTATACACAACATGATATTTTATATTAACAAAGGCATTTATACATTTTACTATATTTTAAGCTTCATATTTTTTTTCTATTTTGAACGTGAGAATAGTTTTATAGATGGAAATATATCAATTAATCTTATATTAAATTACTTTTAATGAAAAAAAAAAATAAGAGAAGAAAAAATTGTTTATATATTTTTTATAACTACGCGTAAACATCAGTTTAAAGTTATTTTAACGAAAATGAGTCATCATTATTGTGGCAAAAAAAACAAGTTTAATTAATACGATTTAAAGCGACAATATCCTAATTGTTAAGGGTACGGACTACTATCTAGCGGTCGTGAGATCGAATTCCGCCATTCCATTATTATCGTGAACTATATCTTAAACTTTTTCAACTTTACGTGGAATGGTTACAAGTTGAAATAATAAAAATTTACTAATACTTTTACAATAAAGAACCCACCGTTTACTTATCACAAATCTTTCTCACATATACTAGAATGTCTTGTGTCGTACGAGCGGCGTTTTCACTCGATGACTCAGAGGCGTGAATCATTCGCGCCGTCGAGTTTTTGAATCGAGTCGGTCGAATGAAATACGCGTAGTGACCCGCGATAGAGCCGACTGAATGACTCACGCGGGTTTTCCTAGAAATGAACGGTGCGTTTTTCATGATAACCAAGGTCGGACTTTGAAAACGACGTTTTCAACTTCAGTTTTAGTGTCAATTAATTATATATATTATTCTATATTAATGTATTTGTTGTAATTTATTACGTCATCTATCTTACTACTAATACAAATATAAAAGTCTATTGACTAAGTGAGATTAATTAGGAACGTCTCTCATTTTCAACTTTTTTTTTATGATGTATATAATACCTCATTTCATGGGGTATTATATTGTCTATTTAACATAGTTTATTTTGAGAATGAGATTCTTGAACTAGAACTAAGAGTTCTAAATTTCAAGAATCTCATTAGAATTACAAGTATTTTTAAGTGACTTTTACAATGATGTTAATGAAAATTAAATTAAAAACATACTTCCCACCCTCTTCAAACAGCTTTGAACTTTTTAAATATTGATCAAACGCCAGGTAAAAAGTTTCAACCCTTTAAAAGACAGGTGAGCACACTGGGGTGCGGGGAACGGAGAATGCATCGATCGCGTGCGGTTCCACGAAATTTCCTTTTTGTTGTGCAGTTTCTGAATTTCACTTTCCTTTACAATGGCAAGGCTTGCAAGGCCTTGGCAAGGGGAAACGTTTTACTAAGAAAATTATTGAAAATGTATATCTTTAAAATTGGTGTATAAAGCTGTCAAAATGTGTTAATGTGGACCGCGTTGTTAATATTGGAATTGTTCTTTGGTCATTTTAGAACCGTTGCAACGTTTTTATAAAAATATTAAAATTGACATTAAAAGGTTAAGGGAATGGTTGTTGGACATGTGCCAAGCGTCGATTTATTTTATTATTCGCCGGCGACGGTCACTGTCGCGCCGACCCGCCGTCGCCCGCCGTCGCCGCATGTGTTGCATCGCCACTAAATCATTTACATTTTATTTTCAATTTTAATTGCCTTGCCAGTTATTTATTCATGCACGAGATTGAATTAAAGTTGAGATGTTTTACGTGACAATATTATAACACAGGAAAGGGGTCGAAAACTAAAATTATTACAATAACAAGAATTAATCAAGTAATCCCTCAGTGTAGTTTACTCAACTAAATATAAACAGTGGTATTAGGTAACGATTCCCAATGTTCCAGTACACTTACAAAAATTACTTAGATAAAAAAAACCTATTTTTCTTCTTTTTAGCCAGGGGACTGGTGTCCAAACTAGGGTATGGATGGGTAGGGATGACCAGGCCCTAGATAAATCGTTTACTCTCATTCTTTGTAAAAAGTTATCATGGTATAGACATGTTATACTAAGAAATGACGAGCACATAAACAAGAATGTGATGAATACAGATGGCTACAAAGATAGAGGAAGACCGAAGGTGTGGATGGATTTTAAAGGCAGACAGAGATGTATGGAAGAGTACATACTGTGCCGACCCTCTGTAGGGAAAAGGACAGGTTGATGATATTTGTTTCTTTATACATGAAAGTTATAGTATTCACTTCTTATTTAGTGTCTGCATGTGTTCGTCGGTCTGGTGTGTGGCGCGCTGCTCGTTAACTGTACGCTAATTGCAAACACTAACAACGTTGCTTCAGTTTAAAGATTCCTTGAACCGATTCTATGCAGCCTCTGTTCGAAGATCTGTTGTATCTCACATTGATACAAGTGTTACTCAAGTTAAAAGCATAGATTTCAACATTCTATGGTCATATGCTTTTAGTATATTTTTCAAACCATTTACGATATGATATGATAGGAGATATAAAGGTAAAAAAAGGTTGTTATTTTGTTAATTATTCAAGAATTATTTAGAACAGGCAAAATCGGCTTTGCCATCTTGGCATCCATTAAGTTAACTGTGAAAAACTTTTAACTTAATTACTTAACATTTCACGTACTCGTCTTTGCAAGTTAACAAGCTATTTCCATTATATCACCATTAGACTAGTTTCCTTCTTTGCTATTTGACATGTATATAACGTTGTAATTATGTAAACCATAAATGGAATATATTTAATAAACAACTTGGCAAATTTATATTTATAAGAGTGTGATCACATTTGAACGAACATGTTTATATCAATTTAAACACAGAAACGTTACAAAATATAACCAATGACATTAAGTTAGTGAAGTGTTTGTGTAATTTCTCAATTTCATTGAATTTAGAGGTGGTTATTTTTTAAACTTACTCTTAGTAGGCGCCTTTCTTCCCTTCCTAATATCCTAGATAAGGTTAAGTCACTGTTGTCCTTACTTCACGCGCCCACGTGCGTCCCGTACATTGACTCCAATTCAATTGTTTTAGGGTTATAATATTTTTTGAATTAAGAATAACGCATCAAAGTCTAATTTGTGTAAGACGGTAATTTTATCATTCTTTGCATTTCTTATTCTTTTTATGTAAACTATTTGTTTTAAGCTTTTAAAGTTTCGATAGCTGAATAATTTAGTACTGAGTTTCTATATCTTTTAATCTAAAATGAATGTAATGAATTTGGATGGCTATAAAGGATGGGGAAGACCGAAGGTGTGTATGGATTGTGTGAAAGAGGATATGCGTAAGAACATTGTTACTTCAGATATGACGGCTGACAGATGTATGAAAGAGCATAATATACTGTGCCGAAACTCGGATAAAAGTTGATAACGAAATACGATTGTTTCATTTAAAACGTGCATAGTTCCATCCAAATACTGATTTACTTTCATTAATACAAAATATATGATATGCGTGTTGGGTGTCATAGAGGGGCGGGGCGCCACCTGGCCGGACACGCGGCGGCCACGTGCGCGTAGTACGCACACGCAACGAACAGTGCTCTGTCCGCAACAGACCTTTCCATTATCACGTTTTACTTATTCATTTTGATATGTTAATTCATTGGATCATTTATATACCAATTTCTTCATTAGAAACATAAAAATCCCAAGACAGTTTTTGGTATTAATTTACCTTTGATACTTAGCAGCTATAAAGGGTAAAGTCTGTTAATAGAAACATTCATAATAACTTATTATTACAGTATTAAATGAAGTTAGAAGCACCAATAGCCCAGTTATTAATGGTACGGACTTTTGATCACACCGTCGACAATTCGAATTCCTCTATTCTACTATTGTCGGAAACTTAGTTGGGATGGTATTAAATATTTGATAATTAATAGAAATCTGCTTATATTTTAATAAAAAAATAATGTAAACATGTATTTGACAAATAACAAAATCGTCTTGTAACTTTTTGAAAACAGTTTTTTTGCCCATAGAAAATAATTAGATGTTTTAACGCGCTGTATCATTGTTTACTATGTAAGTCACATTATAATATAACGTTGAAATCCGTTTTTATAAAAAAGCTAACTTTTGTACACAGTAAGAACACGTCTAATATTAAAAAAAAACATGTTGGTTTTATGTTTTCGTAGCGGCGCGCTTGACCGCGTGCGCAGTAAAAAATATTCTTGTGACGTAGAAAATTTAATGAGCTTAGTACAAAGAGTATTGTATTTTAAAGATAAGAAGAAATGTCCCGCATTAAATTTGTTAATATAAAATTCAATTTACCGGATAAACTCACAAAATGGACAAAAAAAAAACTCATTTATTAATTAACAAATACAACTATCTGATTTAAGTTGTGAGTTTCCAGGAAACTTATTTTATGTTCCTAATAGGTTCCTAAAACAATGACAATGTTCTCCTAATCCGACAACAAATTGCACCGGTTTTGAGGAAAACAACAAAGTTCGAAGTATACACAGCTATCGCGGGCCAGAGAGGAAAATATCGTGTGATAACCAAAACCATTTTGTTGTCCAACTACCAATGTCCGGACCAGACTCGTAACGATGTTATAATGACATTCTCGTGTTATTTAAAAACTAAACTAAACAAGTCTTGTAGTCTCTAATGATGTCCAGTTTTTTGTAACATATATGAAGTATACACCCGAGTCGGCACAAGTGTGTGCTGGGAACCAAATAAAATGAACTTTACACTTTAAAATCTACCTGCTTCCTTTATTTTATCAAAACATTGTAAAAGGATTAGAATGATATGATATTATATGTCAATGATATTTTTTATTGTAGCTTTAGTATATTGTTTTTAGTATAGCATAGGCGATGTAGGCGAGTTAATATTCCCCTTTGATAACATTGGTACTGGTTAGGTAGGTATGGCCACGTGCGGATAACGACTGCTCTTATCTCTCTGACGTATTTCATACCTATAAATACACAGGCTTGAATGTTTACACTATTAAAACGTATATTTAAATAAACTGGCCGTCGTCCATTATTTGAAATTCGAACGTAATCTTTTTTTTTAATTATAAATAGCTTTTTGCATTCCTTCACAAGAACTATGTCAAATTTAACGTATATCTGTTAGCTCATTTTTTTTTTAAATAGGGTAGAAAGATTTCTCGCCGTGTACTAATTAAATTTTGTTTACGTTTATTACAAAAGATAGAAGGGATGTTATATTTTATTTCAGAAACTAAATGTTTTTTTTTAACTTTTATTAGTAGGTGATGCACGTATCCATTATAGAGCGGCGCCTACCTCAAGCGCGCGACGTCACGACTACATATAGTGGTGATCTCATGTGGGACAACTCTGCGAGACCGCGTGTCCATTGTTACAGCATATTTATTGCCCGCCAAAAATATTTGTGTCACATCGTAAATCAGTATTGTAAATGTATAGTTTTTATTACGTGATTATATACTATTATTTGAAACATAATACATCATTGTATATTATAAATGTAATGCGACCATGGCAGTAATCGCGTCACGTAGAACACGGCCCATCGCACATTCTAATTACTTCACAAATTTCATTAGAAACCCATTAAAGTCTCGTATCTATCTATATAGATACAAATGACTGCAGTGTGAATTGCAAACACACAATAAACAGATCAACAAAGATTTCATAGCTCGTGCTCGGGTCGAACAAAAAAAACATGTGTTTTATTCCAGACAGTAAACTATCTATTTTGGATGAAATTGCTTACAAACATCCATCCATATAAACTTTCGTATTTGTAGTATAGGTGAGATTAGTTTTTTTTTATAGATCGAAGTTTCTTTAAGCAACAGCAAGGTATGGTTTAAAATGACGATTCCGTAAGCCTATAACAGTAAATTTTATTTCGGATTCTGTCGTCTCATTTCACCACCGCCGGCCCATTAATTAGAGATAACCATAAGGAATGCGTTAATAAATAAGGTTTAGTTAATTGCTAGGTAAGCACCGTGACCAATTAGTGAGTGCGGTGCGGGCGAGCGTCGCTTTGAGACGAATTTCATTTAAGCAATTGTGGTAATTGACCGGCCGGCTTCCGGCGCGCTTTGTCCCGCAACGAGCGTAGGAATATGATTGAGCCGGTAATTGTGCCCGGCAAAATCAATCCTGGTACACCGACGTAGGTGGGAAGAATCAGTATCCACACTCATTACTCTGAGTTTCATGCCGAAACATGCTGCAATGTAGTTGGTCAGAAATAGATATATCCTAGAAGTGTACACGTTAATTAGTTGAAGTAAATTCACTTTAGATCTCAGCCTTCAATCACACATGTTAGGAGTTTCTGTTTAATTACTCAATGGAATCGCACCTCACAATTCCACTAAGATCGCGGCTTCGTCGCTTTTCATATAAGGGCTCGTATGTAATATAATTGACAGCAATTAACATGGTATGCCCCTCGGCCACAATTACTCTCTCATTATAGTCGTAGAAGTGTTCAACCGAGAAAAGGCCAGTTTATTAGAAATATGTAAATCTTGGATATTACGTTTTTGCAATTTTCCTTATCTTTAACGAATGATTCCCGTGTAATTCTAGTTATGACAAAATTGAAGAAATTTTAATAGTCAATGCCATGTATGGTCGCAGTGGAAGGAGCTGCGCCTACGTGCGACGTGCCGCTGCGACCTTGCCGCAAGGTCCAGCCGAGCCTCCCGCCCACTGCGCTGCCAAAGTACTGGCTGACACCATTTTATTTTAACTTTGTATTATGCAACCGAAAAGGACAAAAAAATTACATTTATTGCGGAATCACCTTCGTCTTCTTTTCATCTCACGAGCCGTACGTTTCTCAAAGTGCGGAAAAACGCGTACGCCGAGGACGCAACGTTGACTGATAAGGCGCACGGGCGCTCAGACGATCGCAGCTTCGGTTCGGCGTTGGTTTATCTTAGATAACCTGTAGTGTACGACGCGAAATGATGCGAAATATTTCCGGAGTTAGAGGAGCGTTCTATAAATATATGATTCGACGTCGCTCGTGGGCGAACGTTTCGGGCGGCGGGCGCGAGCGGCGCGCGGCGAGGCGCGGCAGTAGCGCGCGATCCGTCGCGGCCGGCCGCCGTACGCGCGCGCAACGAACGAACGAACCGCACTCGGCGAAACTATCGCGACGATCCCGAACATACGCAACGCAACGCAAAACCCTAATCAACTCCAAATATCGATGTCCATTGCGATAAAACGACTATCGCAACTCTAGCGCAGCGCCGGATCGATCCACTCCGCGCATCGAAACTTTGCGAGGGCGGCTTATAACGAACAAATCGACTAACTAACTCGAACCGCACGAAGGTGTCGCGTCGCAAAAAGCGCAACACAATAGAGTAAGCGGCTAATTATAAACGGGTCCGTGCGAGCCGACTCCGGGATGCAGAACATCGACCCGCTGGAGTTCGCCAACATCCTGGCCACCGAGCTCTGGTGCCAGCAGGTACGACCCCCGTCCCGCGAAACCATGTGCACCCCTGCACACAACCCTATAAAACTACCAAGGCTGCGCTAAAACTCAATAATACTTCCCTCCAAAATTACTAGCAGTTGCAAATAAATCCCGTGACGTGAGGTACACCAGAATTGTGCATCATAAATCGGGACCGTAATAAGGAAAGACTGAATTACGTATACTTCAGAATGTAGTGTTTATTTGATGGCAATTACCTAATTCTCTCATGAGTGTCACAATTGTGGAAATAGGCCAGCTGCTCACTGCTGGACCTGACACACCTGTTCTATTAAATTATAATTTCCGTATGCACGAAGACTTGATGATTTTCGACAAATTTCAAATCATTTGGTTGCAATAATTATCAATAAAATGGAAGATTTGTATGAAATCAAATTTAGACTGATTTCAAAGTTTTATGTAAACCGACGTAAGGGGTCAAAAGATATATGATTCTTCACTTTAAGTACGTGGAAGTGAAATTTACTTGTGTTAGTTGCTACCTTGTTTGTTTTATCTATTTAAAATGAGACGAGTTGAAAGATTTATTTGAAAGCTTTTAACATAACGTCGCCGTCCACTGTCTCGTGTTGAGATAGCCGGGCCCAGACCTGTGATGTATGGGAGTCGTTGCGTTCCCTTCACTGTAAACATCATTTGTTTTCAAATTTTAAACTCGTTAAAAATTCTTTATTACTATCCTATTTTATGGAACATTCACATCCGTAATTATCTTCGGGAAACTAATATGTTTTCATTCTTTGTTGTTAATGTTATGTAATAAATTTACATCGCCAAAAGCCTAATGGTTAAGGATACGGATTTTCGATCGTGTGATCCAAAGTTCGAATCCCGTTATTCGACTATTGTCGTGGACCATATCTTTGCACAAGCCTAGAGCTTAGTTGGAGTGATAAAGGAATATTAGTGAATTAACAAAAATTTGCCGATATTAAAAAAAAAAACTTAACACAACATATAAAAATCATATTAAAATTTATTAGATTTACTTGATGTAAAATTAACTGTATTTGTAAAGTGATGAAGAGTGAAAAAAATGCACTCAATTAATAAAACGTTCAGCCTTATTGTTTTAAAAGAGATGTTTATATGTTGGAGAATATATTTGGTTTTGTTGTGCACATTATAAGTTGCTGGTAGCGATAATATGACTTTCTAATAAAAAAAAATACTTTGATAAAAAATAGTATACGTTCAAATACTAAAGCTATCTCCTAAGTTTCTGCTTACCTCTTATTCAGAAGTGAAGGTGGCAAAATTATGAATATAAAATTGGCGTGTTGTTATTGTTGTTTGTATATAAATAATGCGTTGATAAAACTCGATTGGTATGTGGAAGCAAATTAAACACGATAACGTATAAACAATGTTGCACAACACTGGCGCATCAAATATTACGCTATCTTCAGTAACGAAGAAACACAACTCTACCATTAATTCAACAATAAGTCGAAGGAGGTGAAAGATTATTTTAACCTCATTTCGACATTTAAACCCTTTATATTTGGGAAGCCATTGGCAGATATACCTCGTAATATCTCATTTTCCCCATCGAAATGCATTCAAAAGTTAAAAATCATTCGTCACTCATTACTCCAATGTCTTCTATATATATAGTTTTTGTGCCTCGAGGATATTAAATGACGAAGTTCAAAATAATTAATATTTGTTATTGTTAATTCCAGTTGGCGAACCTCGAGGGCCTCCAGTCGGGGGTCCCGACCCGCACGACGGCGACCATCACGCCCACCCAGCTGCGCAACTTCGAGCAGACATACATCGAGCTGACCAACTTCCGCGGCGACCAGGCCAACCACGCCGGCTTCGTGCCACCATCCGTCACGCACGCCAACAATTACGGTCAGTACGACAAGGTTCTCATATGAAAAATCATAACAAATTGTTAGTACTACCAGAAGAAGAATGATTCAACGTGGTTATGGGGTGGATATTGTAATGATTTTCATGTTCGTTGCCATGGCGATGGATGTGATTCGAACGTCTATTGTAATACAATGAAATGTCTGATTTATTACAAATATAAAAAGTAACTCGTTTAAGTTTTTAATACAGTTTTTCTACAAGGAAAACGACGACTACACACAGCAAAAAGACCTGTACGAAAATTGAGTCTTTTTTTAAACCGCAACAAAATAAATGTTTTGAGTAAAGCGAAGCATTTTATTAAACAAATTAATTCTGTACATTGCAGGCATCCTGAATAGTTCGGGGTACTGTGAGTCGGGCCCGACGACCGCGCTGCACGTGTCGCCGGGCCCGCTCTCCGCCAGCGACGGCAGCAGCAGCCCCGGCCTGCCCGCGCCCAAGCGCCGCAACATGGGTGGCCGCCGGCCCACCAAGACGCCGCAGGACCTCTCGCCCGAGGAGGAGGAGCGCCGCAAAATACGCCGCGAGCGCAACAAGATGGCCGCCGCGCGCTGTCGCAAACGCCGCCTCGACCACACTAACGAGCTGCAGGAGGAGACGGAAAAGCTGGAGGAGAAGAAGAGCATGCTGCAGGACGAGCTGCGCAAGCTAAACGACGATCGCGAGCACCTGCAAGCTCTGCTGCAGAACCACCTGCAGTCTTGCCGACTCAACAAACATTCTACCAGCCCGCCCGATGTCAAGCCCTTCCAGGACCCCTACGCGTACCCCGAGGCCCCTGAGGACGGAGTGCGCGTCAAGGTCGAGGTCATGGACCCCACCGTGGATCCGGTCCTAGGACTGGATAACGATATATTCACATCTCCGATGGCGGATAAAAAGTGAGTTGATTTCATATATAGTTAGACTTGTGTATATGAACAGTCAGCTTGATAGAAGAAACAGATTGTATGTTGCGGACTGGATTCCAAATAAATAATAAATGATGTATTGTGGTGTTTGTTCCAGGATAATGCTATCGGCGGCGAACCCCGCGGTGGTGACGAGCGGGTCGGGCGGCGCGCTGGACACGCCCCCCGTGCGCCCCTCCCGCCCCAGCTTCCTGCACGTGCCAGTCACGCTCACGCCTGCACAGGTACATTATATAAGTATTACATAGTACATTAGAAAAATAGTTAAAATTGCTTACTCCTGTATTAGCTTCAAATATCTCTAATGAGTTTAAGTTAATTTAATTCCTTTTTTTATTTCCAGATACACAACAGCAAAGTGGGCAACAACAAGATCCCCGGCATCGAGATCAGCACCCCCAGCAACGGGATTCCGTTCAACTTCGACAGCCTCATGGAGGGCGGCACGGGCCTGACGCCGGTGCACCCGCACCCGCACCCCTGCGCGCAGCAGCAGCGCGCCGCGCCCGACCTCGCCTCGCCCGACCACGGCAGCCTCGTCAGCCTCTGAGCGACATCTTCCTTACCACACGCGCAACGACCACAGTCCCGTGCTATCAACGGTGACCATGGTAACCACGGTAACCTTGGTACATACAGTAACCACGGCACGACAATGTCCAATCTACTTCTAAAGAACCATGGCTGAACGATTCATCACGTATGTTGTGATTTTTTTTTTAATATTTATTGAAATTATCTTATTGGTGTTTTAAATATTTAATCATGTAATTTAAGTAGAATGATTCATATATTTATGAATTATAAATTAATTATTTTTAAATGTATCGTCTAATGAAATAATATCATTTTTGTATATCGGCAATCTGAAGTAGATGGATCTTTTATTCGGGATGTGGTTACAAATTGCTTGATGTAATGTAAAGAGCGTGCCTTAGTGTGCCCTACGTGTGACGTAACGGCCGGCGCACCACGAACTTAGTTCGCGTAATGAGTTCTCGCCATGTCTCTACTGTCCTACCTATCAGCTCCTTTTGAACACACACTAAACGAAGACTAAGAAAATACATGACATTTTAGTCAGTCATCATGTCTTATATATCGTCTTTTCAGCAAAAACATATATCTTATGAGATCCTTTAATTTTTTCTCAATAGGCGTTTAGTGTGTACCTTTCAATGTTTACGGCATACTCGGAGATAGCTGGCTTATGTGAGTAGGACTTGTGTGACGTCATCGTAGTGGGCGTGGTTTATAAGTGGCCAGTGCACACGGCCTCTAATTATGAAAACATTTTTGATTAAAAATGCACCAAAAAGGTTGAACTACATAATTTTCTGTGTCCGCTATCTTCGTGTATGCTTAATATGTCTTTTCGTTTCTTTTTTCCTTGTTTTTTTTTTAACTTTTTCGATGTCTTGAAAATATCTCATTACGGAACTCCAGTAGTTAAGTAATATAACTTGCTCACTATGTGCTTTTGGTATTTATATTTAATATATAAATTAGCCTTATAATGTAGCCACTGGCGCAGTTCTGTCAGTCCACAAGTCAATTGATGAGCTATTTTATATTTCTATATGAAAATAAAAAGAAAAAACAAATATTTTTTATACAATAGACGTTTATAACAGAAAGCAGAAATAATATTTGTGATGTAAAAATAAAACCGAGTTTTATTTATGAAGCATTTCAGGGATTAATTTCGAGTTGTGCTTAATCTAGCGAGGCTAGACTAGGGGATGTATTTATAAGTCGTGTAAAAGATCTCTTTTACAGGAAAAGAAAAACTACATTTTTGTCTACGGCACAAATTTAATGTACTCACACACTTACAATCTTGTCATAATAAACTTGGTGCCATTTTTAATCTATTCTGGAATACGGATTTAAAAAAAAAAGAACAAAAAATGTAAACGGCATTTTCGAAATTTAAAAAGAGAATTAAGATTTATAGAGCGCTGTCTCTGTCTCACAATGTGTGAAAGAGACAATGCTCTACGATTGTTTCTTTTTGTGTTTCGATGTGTGTCAGCAGTCATGAATTCGACTAACAGCAATATTACTTAAAGAATTTTGAATACATCGAATGTAAGTTAGCTCAATGTCGATGTAGTGTTACCGTTCCATTGGTTTAGGTTCTGGTAGTGTATCAATTGTTAATTATAAGTAATATGTGATACGTCCAGTGATGCGCTCGCCCGTGTAAGAGAGGGACGGCGATATTGTCCGACTCATGCCCCTTAAAACTACGTCTCATTGTGTCTATATGAAAATATGTCCTGTTATTTTTTCTGGTTCTGATTTTTTTTTAAATTATCTGTCATCTTTGTCTTTATTTGTCTATGGATTATTGTTCTATAAGTAAATGGCATGAGTCGTTTAGTTCGTACCAATAATATATTCTGGATTTAAACAATACGTAGTATAAGGCAATAATTAGTTGGTAAGGCACTTAACAATTTTTTTTATAATACGCATAACTTAGACCAAATTATTACTCTATGTGCTTTATTGTAGTTTTAATTTAAAATCTAAGCCAAAAATTGATTTTATTTCGTTATGTTAGTTAGGTTTAGCCGCCATTACGTTCAAGTATTATTGGGTGAGGCCTCGAGGGAAGTATTTATTTAGTATGTATTGAAGTCACTCGAAGCCGCGGCCTTTGCTGGTGACGTCATCACAGCCTTCGTGTGTTACGCATAATATGAACATTGTAGACGTTAAGTGAAATCATTTTTTCTAGAAAGTTTATTCTTAAAGCAATGTGATTAGATAACTTTTGTATTTTTTCATGAAGCAAAGCAATATATTTGATAGAATTATTGGATAACAAACTGATTGTAGTCAAATTATTATATATATGTAAATCAGGAAATATAAATTTGTTAACGTTCACCGGAATTTTGTTTTTTTTTAAATTCCCACCATTATACCAATAAGGGTGCGTTTATATAAATATTAGATTTCGTCACCATCATCAGCCCCTTGTCTGCCTACTGTTGGACATAGGCCTTTCTCCAATGTTTTCCACAGTATGCGGTCCTCCTTCCGCATCCAACGACTTCCTCCTGTCCAAAAAATAGAAGACTTTGATAAGTGTAATATTGACAACATTTTCAAAGTGTGTGTGTTGTGTTTGTGTGTGTGTGTAAAACACGAATTTAATTTAGTACGGAGTTTTTGTGCATTATATTGAAGTGCTTGAAAACAATGTAAAAATGTGTTTTGTGTGATTGTTCTAAACCTATGTTACCACTACGACACAACCCAAACGTATCTGTTTCTTACTACGACACTGAAAACGATTGTATGTTTTGTACAAGAATTCGTACAGTGGAAACCGTCCTTAAATTAAGCGATAACCTCGTCTAATTGTTGTATTCGAATCTCGGACGTCGTCGTCCCTTCCTCCGTCGCTTCTGAATGTAGTTTTTTATTGCGACATAAATATAAAAAGATATCTCGAACACGCTGATGCAGCTGCAGCCAAGACACAGGCCGAACACACCGCCCAAGTTAGCTGAAAAGAAAAAACACATTTAATTCAAATGAAAAAGTAATAAATTCAACATTATTAAAATGTATTAAAATTTGCGTGAGACATTACAATACACCACTTATAATAACGCCTTAACTCACGTGTAGATCGGTGTCGACACCGACTAGTTCCGATTCAGCTTAAGTTAAGAAGTTAATTATTAGTGTCCTGAAATTCTAAAAGATGTCGCTAATTGTCTTTTTTTTATTTTTCCTTTAAGAAAAATTAGCAGATTTTTATCAATTTATTATTATTTCTTTTACCACTAACTAAACTGTAGGCTTATGCTAGGATATGGTTTACAATATTCGAATGGCGGGATTTGAACCTACGACCGCTAGATCGGTAATCCGTACCGATAACCATTAGCCTATTGGAGCTTCATAAGCTAATTACGTTTTAAGATTATTGAATTAAAACTATACAATTATTATTACACTATTACATTTGAAGCGCCAATAGCCTAATGGTTATAGGTACGTAATACGAATCTAGCTGTCGTGGATTCGAATACCACTATTCGACTATTGTCGTGAATCGTATCCTAATACAATCTTTTTCAAGCTTACCAGGAATGGCTACAAGTAATTAACGTAAATTAACAAACATCCAATAATGTTTTACTATTAAAAAAAAAAAAAAAAAAACATACACCCTTCGAAATGAGGTGAAAGTTGAATCTGTATTCATAAGTACTGTTACTTACAGAACAAAATAGTTAAAGACAAAACCGTCTCCTGCTTCTGTTTAACAAATGTGCCCTTTGGGAAGAAGAAGTGCATCACGGTGGAGCTTTCGTTGAGAACTACATCCGCACTGGAAAGTAACAAACCTTTAATTTGGATACAAAGAAACTCGGCTGCCAAAACACACAGGAGAAGAACACGAATGAGTTGACATTTATTTTTAAACACAACTTATTTGCTCTCCAAACACAACTCAATAATTAAACTTCATTTGAAACGTCAATAGCCTAATGGTTAAGGGTACGGACTACCGATCTAGCAGTCGTGGGTTCGAATCCCGCCATTCGACTATTGCCGTGAACCATATTATAACACAAGCGCAAGCATAACAGGAATGGTTACAAGAAATATTAGTAAATTAACAATAATTTAATATTAAAACGAAAATTCAGTCTTCGTTGATAATAAGATGTTTAAGTTGCAGATTTGAAATGTCAAAAGTCAAACATATTTGATATTATTCTTATGATGATGTCCCATGTGGCGTACCGGTCAATGGCGAACCTTGCTACCTCCGAGTACGGGATTTGAGGTGACTTTCAGATCAAATAATTCTCATATACCATAACTCGAAGTCACTCAGTTTAAATTAGAATACAGGATGGTCACTTGACATTTTCATGTCCATAGAGATTATCAAGTCAATTTAAATATGCAAAAACTTTAAATGAGTTTCAGAGACGTAATCCATTGTGATGATACAAAAATGCACTAACTATCGATGATTGAGCATGACGTGCTGAATGGCATCGAGGTTGCCGTGGTAATGGTCCACGACGTAGTGACGCGAAACGCAGTCGCGCTGGCAGCCACACGCCGTAATCTGAGGCATTTCACTCATTTGATCTGCAACAGAGACTTATAAACGATTCAGCTTTACAACAAAATTCCTTTACTTCTCTGCTTTGGTTTATCTTTAACAAGAAGAAGCAAAGAAGTACAAATATCGAAGTGATCAGTGTCACTCATGGGCATCCGCACTAAAGGATCAGTCATTACGGCCTTAGAGAAAGATATACGAGCGCTTCTTGTATAAACCAAAGTCGAACTTGTTTGGTTACTACATCATTGTCTGGTTGCGGTTACATTTACATACATATTTTTTTTTAAAAAGAACCTTACATTTAACATCCATAATGCAAGGAATTTTAGTGAAGTTGCAGACTCGATGCGGGCTGACGTTGGGCACGTAGGGGAACAGGCATTGGCAGTGAGACTCCACTTTTCTGATGAAACAGCTCAGCTCGCAGTCAACGTGGCGGTACTTTTCGAAGTAAGGCAGGGCCACCTCGGTGCTGAAGAGGCATTTACGACTACAAAGTCATGGAAAAACCATTTTTAACATCGAAAGGGTTAAACGTACTTCCAGAAATTACAAGTTTAGAGACACTTTTGCATAATATCATGAAGCCCACTACACAAGGTTAGTTTTAATTTTAACAGAAGACTCAGCAAAAACTGAGCGTGTTAAAGCCTACCTGACAACTGTACAGTTTAATTGATTAAAATGATGCCTACACACGTAAGATCTATTCTATACAATTCGAGTGTTCATTTAAAACTGAAGGCGTGTAGCTTATCTATTTAACCAGTCTATTATAAATTAAATTCGTTATTTGTTCGTCTTCTTCCCTTTTGTCTAACCTTGAACTTCAAGTGTCGTAACTCCTACATACAACTATCTCTACTCTTTCAAAGGGTACGAGGAGGATAGCAATATTATTGTCTTACAAGTGTTACGAGAGTCAACATTGCAAGCTACTTGCATGAGTTCGCCCTGCACTTGTTAACAGAGCTAACAGTTACCTTGCTTCCGGGAGTTGTTTCACTTCATCAGAGCAGTAGGTAAAGGTGGCGGAGATGATATGGAACACCTCGACGCCAGGGGGCGCAAGTGTCGACTCTACCTCCACCGGGAAATCCGACCAATCCGTCAATATAGTCTGACGGAACCACAAGGACGTATTGTGTTAGGAACAAGCTACTAGTAGAAAATTCAAACAACATAGCGGCTCGCAAAGGTTTCCGACAGTTGGATGAGATAAATTGTGCGCCTTAGTACTCCCGTCCGATCCCGGGGCCCTCGCAATCGCTCTTGAAGATGGCCATCGAGGGGATTTTAGTGATTACGAATCACATATAATCCCGCCTTTCCCCCAGAAGGCATCTTCTGAAGATTTCCCCCCTGTAACTCAAAAAAAGTACTTCCGGCCATGTGTGGAGCCGTCATATTGTACGACACGTACCCGAGTAGCGCCAGCGTGCTGTATAGTGTTGTCGAAAGCGTCATCGGGATTGTAATCTGCGACAACGGTGAGTCCGTGCTTGAAGCCATTCTTTTGAACTTTATGTTTCATAAAATTAGGTTTCTTTACGTTTCTGTAACAAAATGATTAATTCATCATTCGTTCAACAATACTTGAAAAAGTTATCGATAGTCAGATGTTTATTTTGTTTGTTTTGCGATTCAAAATGTAGATGGCGTTACCTCTTGTCCTCACTAAACTTATATATACTGTTGAAGGTGCAACACAAGCCCAGATCGGTGAGCACCGGGTCGAACAGTTCCTCGCAAGGATACAGCTTGCTTTGGAAGTGACATCGCTTGAGGAAAGAGTTGCAGCTCTGCGCCAGTAAGGTCATGATCTTTACCACCTAAAACAAACTTTTAACAGTTTTAACTGGACTGTCAGATTGCACAGTTAACTGTTCAGTTCTCACTTTTGCTCACTTAATTCCCAATTAGATATACTGTTGGTAACACCAAGAGGATGGACTACGCTTTTAAAGGAGACGCGTCAGTTTTCAACCGCAATATTCTTTCATTCGTCAACGTGGAAAGTCCAATCTTGCATGTCTCAGCTTTGAATTTGTATTTTCTTGTAACCATTTGTAATCCATATTAAGACAACAATACGCAATTTATATTGAAACACTCACAGTGTACCGATTGTCTGTAAGAATGTTTTGAAATTCATTTAATTTCTTCGCATTGACTTCTTGTATAATTTCATTGAGACCCAACGCCTGCGCTACAAGTTCATCAAAATTGAAACTTAGATTTCCAGTTCTGAAATAAACAAAAGTTCTATTCAAATGCAAATGTTGGGATTGGTGAAATTATATTTGTTAGATGAACTTAAGACGACTGAACGGAATTCAATCTGGTACAGGGATTCGGTTAGAGTCTGGACGCGTGGGTTACATTTTATCGCGAAATATGCGGTTCCGGTTGGATATTATTTTAATATTACACAATCATCATCAGCTCTCTATAGTCCCGACTGAGAGGCTCGGAGCTTACCCTATTATGAGGGGTGACTAGCCCACAGTCAACCACGCTGGGCCAGTGCGTATTGACTTCATGCATATCTTTACATTTCAGTGTCTATATGTGCAGGTTGCAGATAATGTACATATGAAATTCCAAAGTCGAAAGAACATATTGGAACACGGCGCGGGCCAAACCAGGACAATATCGAGAAGGGTCGGGTTCGGTATAGCGCTTAACATCTGCGCCACCGACGATCTTACTAATTCATAATAGCTAGTAAAAAATAAATTACACTATAGTCTGTTTAAGATGTTGTACAGCGCTGGAAGTTATTTGGTTGGGCGAGCAGAGCGTTATAGCGGGGTACGGCAGATTCTGAATCGACTCGAACTGGTTCTCGATGGTAATGTGCGTGGGCGTGCTCATGAAGCGTTGGTGCAGGAGGAAGCTCAGCGAGCACGCGCCCAGCGCGCTCGCTAACAAAGTGATCCCCCAAAAGCATCTGTAGATTACAAGTTACTAACGTCAATGTTTCCGTCCAAATACGACATGGGGACCTTCAAGAGTAGAGTGCCCAGGCACATATCGACCGCATGTGATGTGAAACTTAACAACAGATGGAACCGTGGTCAATCGCTAGTTTATTCTAATTAAAAAAGGTACTGGGTATTACCCGGTAATTCACTTGGCACGTCGGTAACTTGACAACCCTTCACCGCGACGTGCCATCTCCCTATATCCAGTATAAGAGGTTTGAACATTAGAATTATTTCAGCCGTTAAAAAGAGAACTTACCTCGACAATGGATCTGGATACAAATAGAAATATTTCAAACCTAAAACACTGCCCTCCAAACAGAATCTTCGCAGCAATGTTTTAAAGTTACCTTTCATTGTCATTGGTGTAAAAGACAGATATTTGGTGTAAAAGACAGATGAGAAATTATTTCCACTGGAAATCTACAATGTGCCGTGGATTCAATGGCATTTATACAAGTTTTATGGACTCTGTTTTACAACATTGTATGCTCGAATTTAAACATTAATTGAATGTTTTCATTTGATTTATTTTGAATAATTATTTGGCGTGACATGCCAACCTATAATTAAAGTCAATAGTATAAAGATAATTACAGTCGAATGCAGTATAATTGACACATTTTTATCGGTAATTATTTGTAGTAAATAAATACTGTTCTAAACATGCCAATAACATGTTTTTTCATACGAAATCATTATAGTATGCAAGCTTAAAAGTTCTTTAACGTGAAATGTTTAGCTCACAGCTTCTCCGTAGCCCAAAGAACATTTCACTTTTTGTTCAGTTGTTTCCGAAAGTTTATACTTATTCCTGCATAAATTACGTCAAAAACAGTACAGCCGTTTCAGATATCCAGAAACAAACGCCATCTGGCGGATACAATGTAAAAAAATGCATTTTCGTTATAAACAACGGAACTACATTATCATCATCATCATCATCATCATCAGCTCAATTTACGTCCCCACCGATTGGCTCTGAGCCTAACCTATTATTAGGGGTGATTAGGAACTGAACTACATTACACTGACACGCCAGTTATGTAATACAACATTTGCTGAATAAGAATTGAAATAAATACAACGTTTTAGGAAAATGTATAAAGTGATTTATTTGAAAAAATTTTGAAAGTTAACAATTTGATTAAGAAATATTAAATTTAGCGAAAGTAAATTTTCTTGGCTAAGCCTCATACAACAACAATAAATACAAAATATCAATATAATTTTTAAAATTAACATGAAACACTCAAATGGTAGTCGCAAACATATTATTATAACGATAACAGCTACAGTGCGTCAGACACATCTGGCCCGATGAGCAAAAGTGACTCTTGACGTGTGGCGTCATCTGTCTGTGCCCAAATAAATTGACTACATTTTCTGATACAGTTAAAAGCGTTCATAATCCACTGGAACTGTTAATACTTTTAAAAGAGATTTTCGTACGATTTTTTTGAGTGTCTTTTTCCCTTGTAGGACTGAACGCAGGGATTATAAACTGAAATGCGCAATGCATCCGGCGGTATTAGAAAACATTTCTCGATTATTTATTTGTACGGACATTAAAGCCGCAATCTCACCGGGACAGATAAGCTAATAAGACTATAATATTAAAAATAAACGCCAGTTTATTATCTAACATTAATACTGGCTTGTTTACAAATTATTGTACTGATATATATTAAAAAAAAAAACAATTGTTATACAAAAAAAATTCTAACGAATTCCTTATCTTTACTATTTGGCATGAACGAAATAAATTCATTTGTTTATGAAATTTGAACATAGATAAAATATTTTATTAATATCAATAAGGGACATTATTCTCGAAATTTACTAAAATGCCGCCGAAATCATATACAAATATAACATACCATTTGTAATATTAAAGGAAAGTTTAATAAACTCGCCGATAGATGTCCTGTCTTAGCTATAAATATTTAATATCATATGTAGTTTTAATCAACTTTTAATTATATCTTTTACAAGAATCTTTTGACAATAAAGAAGAAAGTAATTAGAGAAATTGTTCCATCGATTCACACGTGGTATCGTATTATAAATGACGTCATCACAAGACTGACTTACAACCGTATAAACCAACAGCATAAAGAATTAACATAGTATAGAGAACGATATGAATTTTAAAGTGCGAAATAATACCTATCAACCATTATAGATACTTAATAACATGGTCTATTATAGTAAGGAATAGAGGGTTAAACTCAAATTAAATTTAAAAACTTGAAACTTTCTTGAGATATTATAAACTAAATATAAAACGGCAACATTTATTCATCCGTCAGCAGAGACTAGTTTCGAGCCCCTCGAGGGGACACTGGTCAGTGTGCGACGGACGATCGCGAAACCTTGAAGAACACCGATGGGCCCGAAACTAGTCGAGATGATTCGACCTCAATAAAATAATTCATTTACATATATATATATATATCATATATATTATAAACACACAAATATTAGATACGTGTATTTCTTTATATAAAAAGTTTCCATTTTTTTTTACTATAAGCACCAAAATATGAAAATATGGGAATAGATATAATTTAGTTCTGTTTAAGAAATATTCATGTATGTAACCATTATATCTACAATTCGCATAAAATATCTAACTACAACAATAATTATATTAAATTAATAAAACTTTGGTTAGACATTTCACTATACTAATTATAATAACGGTTGAACTCACGTGTAGATCGGTGTCGGTACCGACTCAGTGAGCGCCGTGCCTCGAACACGTTAAAGTAATAATTCCACTCCCCCTGAAAGAGTCCCACGATAGGCTCGAAACTAGTCGGTACGGACACCGATTTATACGTGAATTGAACGTTTTTATAATTAGTATAACTATATGTAAATATGTAATTTGTTATATAGTTATTTAATTAGATATATTGTATACATTTTCAAATATCTCAGGGGATTCAGGTCAAATGCGCGCTGCGCAGTGCCCGCAGCTGTATTCTACATACACCTACTTTTTTGATCCGCGCAGTGACTCGCATGTTCCCAGTTACATATTTAAATAAGTATACAACATAATATGTATTATAAAACATCGTTTCAATGTGTAAATAAATTCTTAATAAAATTTCAAATTTTGTAAATAAACATTACTATTGTGAAATAATTTAAGATTTTTTTTAAAAAATTACTATAATATTAAAGTAAATATATAAATTTATTATAAACAGCGAAAAATATTTTTTTTTTAAACCTAATTTATCATTTTTTTTTCTCTGGAAATTTTTGTATCCATTAATTTGGTGGGTGTTTTAGAGTTAGTATTTTTTTTAAAATTAGTTATAATACAAAGCTTAATATAACAATAATATCGTATCTTCTATTTTTGTGAAATTCAAAGTTCTGTACAGATTTACATGTATACGTCTGTAAGCTTTGTGCGGAGGAAACACTGTGATTACACTAAATGTATGACAAGATGATATCGATGAAAGGCATAACTCATCGAGCGATAGTAAAAATATTATTTCTCATATAATTTTGAATACATCACGTCCTTTGTATACAATATTTATTTTCAATAAATACATATCTAGTAAATACTATCTCACAAGTATTGTGCGTAAGTCTTCATCATTTTAAAAATGCTACAAAACCTTATATTTATATTTATAATAAAACACGTATCCGCCCACACGAGTTAATTGAAATGGAACCTTTTTTTTTTCTTCTCATAAACATTTAAATGACCTTCGAATCGGAAATACGTATGTTGTTTTATCTCGATTTATATATCACCACTTTCGACCAATCAAAAGCGTGCTAACCCAAGGGGAAAAATTGAAAACTATTAAGAAACGACATTGACACACGA
>JAODUI010000009.1:4394910-4415084 GCA_027563995.1 Papilio gigon | reverse complement strand
CGGGTCTTGCAGATGATCAGATCAGCCCACTGCACCACCACGATGGACACGAAGAAAGCAGTGTGGCAGGTAAACTCGAGCGCTTTGCGGTCGCGGTATGTCTGCAAAAATGTAAGATTTTCGTGAATATTTAAATATGGCATTATATATTTAAATATTAAATCATTTCAGAAAGAGAGTGCATAAGAAGGTAATGCATTATTTATGAAGATGTTTGACCTGTGAAGTTTCTTTTCGAGATATTAAAGTTCACTTTTGGTCACAAAGAAAAAAAAATACTTAAGACTTAGTTCATGAAACGTGAATCGATAACGAACCCATTCCTGTCCGTAGGAGTCGGTGAGATCGTTGATAGCCTTGGAGTCCCACTGTTTCCTGATGCCGAACAGTTTGAGCGGCAGGAATCCGTTCTCAGCCATGATCACGAAGTATACAAAGAAACCAGCTGCGGCCTGGATCATACCGATCTGACCGTACGCCATGGAGATCAGCCTGCCAACATGCGAACCACGTATCAACGTGTGCACTGTGGAGCTACGCAAGCCACTCTAATCACTCTAAATATACTTACTTTTAGCACATGTTCATTATCCTAATCTTTAGTTAATTTTAAAAGACATTAATTTTTTTTATCCCAATAGCTTTTTTTTTAATTTAGTTTTCTATAGATTAGGATGAAGTCAAGCATTGTTTCTTAAGTTTATTTATCAAACCAAACAAATATAAATTATAGAAGTGTTAATTACTAAATATTAAACTATTTTACACTTATAACTTGAACATAAACCATTTAGATTGTCAAAGGCATTTCATTTAGCTACACACTTATATGAAATGAAGAAACACAAAAAACTTTTTTTGTTTCATCGACCAACACTTTTAAAAAACAATGCTTTCAATTAACAAGCCACTAAAACACGGCAATATTGTGTTAACCATTATCGGAAACAATAATTAAAGGGGATTTCAACACAGATGTTAAGCATTATTAAGAAGCAGTGTAAGAAATAACGGTGGTGTCGAAACAAAACACTATTTTTTTTTTTACCAATCTTTTTTTTAATTATTTGAAAGATCTACACCGTCGATATTTCTTAGTTATTAACATTAAATATAATACTTACTTCCACACGACATGCAATATTGAAAGCATAAGCGAAGTGAAAAAGCCAATTCACCAGATAGAAAACACTAAAGCAAAAATAATTAAAGTGTGGCGTGATAGAGGGCGTTGGAAGCCGGTGACTTCTGGACAGCGTGCCGGTATAAGTAAATATATAGATCATATATATATATCAATATATAAATATATAATCGTAGACTACAACACGCCTCATATCACCAAGTTCATTCACTAGCTATTCAAGTTGTCTATCACTACGTTGCTAACCAACACTCAGTCATCTAGTGCATCTTAGTGACGCACGTCTAAAACAATTGACTACGTCACTAACGTGCATTTCCCGAAATTGCATTTCGTATTAATCTGCTAATATCAAATATGGAAGAGTGAAGACTGTGCGACAGATAGAAATGCTAATTCCACTAAATCTATAGAAAATGTCTATGGGGCCGTTCAAGTATTCCGTAAGCACTATAGGAGGTCGGGGGTGTCTTCGCTTTGCTTATTTTTGATGACATAGGGAGTGGGGGATCTAGATGATAATTACGACAGCAGTAGTTGTTACTTTTTTACACAAATTAGCAAAAACATTTTCTATGCTCTTGAATCATTGAAAAATTTATAATACATTAGTAGAAAAAATCATATACCAGTTTACATCATCATGGGAGGAGTGGGGGGTGGTCAGAGCTTTGCTCACTTTTGCTGACAAGGGGAAGGGGGGAGGGGGCGAATAATAGTAATAAATCTGCTTACGTAATACTTGAACGGACCCTATGTAGTTTAAAAGATGTGATTTAGACACTAGAATTAGATAACTAGGTCTCGTGTTACACGGAGGTCTGCAGTGTTGGAGTTCCCGTATTAGCCGAGGAACTAATTGCTTAGTGCTTCTCCTAGGAATTAGTTATTGACAATCACTCTTCCACATCTCATTTTCATTTGTTGATCACAATTCTCCTACCCGTACAAAATGCATTTTTTTTCGTTTCTCTATTGCCAATTTAATGTGGGCAATTCATTAACTGACCAATGGCGACAATGTTTTTTTTTAACTCCAATCGTATTATTTTGAAAACCAGCCAGTATGAGTTGATTGATGCTACGATTTTTTTTTCATGCTTGATGACTTATACAAATTTAAAAACGCCTTGTTAAATCTCTAATTAAATGAAATAATTGAATGAATTTGTACAAAGTGCTTTAACATTTTAACCAAGTTATTTATTTTGTTTTTAATTTCAATGGCCAGTTAATGAAACAAACCCATTACGACCCGTTCGAAATATCTAAGATGTTACTAACAATACTTATTTATAAAATATTGCTATTTTTTTTAGAACATTTGCATGTTAAGTTTTCGAACGGATCGTTCGAAATTTGAAATGTGGGCTATTCACTGCGTTAACACCCATAATGAGTATCTAGTAAGCTTTGGGCGGCGTCTGGCGGACCTTCTGTTGACGAGGTTGTCGCGGTAAGGGTCCCGCGGCTGCCGCTTCATGATATCAGACTCGGGGGCTTCGTACGCCAAAGATATAGCAGGCACCTTCGGTAACACCAAGCAATCAGCAAAAGTTATAAAACCGATCTCAAATCCGCACCGCGGACACCAACCGCTCGGTATCATCGCCGACGTTTGAACCGAGCGCACACAATACACACCTCGCCGCACGAACGCTCTGACGTCATACTCTACGACTAGCAACCCTGCTTAAAATATATTATAAGTACACTAACCACTCTTAAAATTACACATTGTGATCTATAATACAGAAAATAGGAAAAATATTAGCGTGTCGTATCCGAAGAAATGTCATATTTCGTAAAAAGAGCATAATACGGGTTCAAGAACTAAGCTAGTGATGAAATTACAAGTAAGCCCTAGTGGTAATCGATTTAAATTTTTAACGGGTAATAAAAATAAGTGTCATTGTACCTTAGAATATATAAAATACCATAATAGAGGCCTGTCAGTGATATGGAGCAAGATATGTTGTGAGTGAGGGCCCGCGGTCGGGCAGTGACGACGCAAGGCAGCGTCTCGTGTCGTATGATGTGCGTGGACGTCATGAGGTATAAAATAAGTATAAAAAAGTAGAGAAAGAATATAATTATAAGACAATAAAAACGTTATTATTAAAAGATGTAGATATGTGTCCATAAATGCATGCACGGAAGACGAAAGACGGCAGAGAGACAGTTGCACATCGACCACTTACCTTGCCACAGAGCAACACACACGCACACCAAAGAGAAAAATATAAAAAGAGACGTATAGTGATGGAACAATGTGTTTGAGGGCGTTGCGGTGGCGGCCTGCTGGAAACACGTTGTTCCATACCGACAACAATCTACGGAGGTTAAAGGAAACAGAGGGGTCGTTAGTACACAAGTAGAGAGTACAAGACAACGCAAGGCGGAAGTGGGGGTCGGTGCGATTGTCGCCTTCAGTGCGCCACGGGTACGGGTATGAGGTACAGGTACAGGGTACAGGGACGAGGTTCCAGGCTACAGGCACCGCCGCAGACCGCAGGCAACAACCAAACCTCGGGGACGAAGGCTAACTTACACGTGGTAATAGCAAGCGAGTAGCGAATAGAAATAATATGTTTGAACGAGTGTGGGGCCACTCGCGGTGTTTTACCTCTCGTTAACGAGTTTATCAGTGAAAGGATTACGCGGCTGTCGCTTCATAATGTCAGATTCGGCCTCCTCGTAAGCCAGGGAAATGGCGGGCACCTATACAAACACTAGCTATGAGAGCGGTCGGCGAGCAGCGCGGCGCCGCCTCACATGAGTACAACATCGACCACACAGCAGCTGCCACTCACATTGCAAGCGCACACCGTGCCCAGCACGAGATCTCACGCAATAGCTACTTATTATGGACCGTAATATATTAGCTATCCAATTCAATACGGGAATGAATTTTGAAATTTCCTGCTTTACGCATGTTCAAGCCAAGAGTTTCTTAAATGTATGATAATTTAAACTTCATTTTTAATAGCAGTCATGTATTCATTGTAAATACAAACTGCGAGAAACATAGTTTATGTAGAAAGTGGCCAAGTTGCGTCATTGTGCAGACGTGTTCCAACGTCATCAGGCCCATTTTATAATTAAAAGACTTCAAACATTGCTAACGCAAGAGTGACGGGTACGATTCTATTTCCGTCAATGACGTCACGTCATGTCAGCTCGAACAAACAGATCTCCCGTACCGCTCCGCGGCTAACTTCGCACGGTATACGCTTGCAATGCATTAATGAGTTATCACAAAAATAAAAATCAACACATAAAAAATGTATACAATGAAATGACTATTTCTGTTGCAAGTACTGAAATCGTTTTTAAAACTTAGAAAAAAAATTATCGAATGAAATTAACGAATTCGTGGACTCTAATAATTTAGGTCACGTGGAAAATTTTGAAAAATAAAAAGAAAACGTGAAACGTGCCTGAATGAGAATGAATGATTATGAATGTTGTCGATTCGAGTGTGTCGTGTGTCCGGACAGTAGACAATTTACATGTATGTATTTCAACATGAACACTAGCGCCCCCTATCGAAGGGGTCTTCAGTTAGCGTAAGCCTCTCCTAACAGAATTGCCATGCGTCACCATATTTAGTCACGTAACAACATGGCAATAAAAAACTTCACATCAAAACCATTTAGCACTTGCAGCATTAGTTGTGTTATAATTAGGAACTAATATTAAACATTGAACATATTCAATGTTTCAATGTACAATCATAATTGTTATTTATAGCAACTTGTTCCTTGGAACTTATGATTGTACAGATTTCAAACATCCACTCTTCACAATAACAACACAACAACGATGTTATTTCTGCAGAGGCCAGGTTATTGGCACATCACAACACGCATAGAGACCTCTCGTTCACGAGTTTGTCGCAAAATGGATTCCTAGGAGGTCGTTTCATAATGTCCGCCTCCGCCGCCTCGTACGCGAGGGCGATCGCTGGCACCTATGTCAACACTTTATTACAACAACACAATTTCACTTCGTTCTCACAATATACATAATGTACTACAAGTTTTTAGGTATATAATAGTATATGTCGAAGTGACGGAAGTAAAATAGATTATCGTGTATTTAATATCGGCTGAAATACTTATAGAAAATAATATTTAATTATTTTAAATAGAAAAAAATATTTATGTCAATTATTACAAATTTTTTATCTATGTTACTGTATTAAATAATTTTTGTAACGTTTGAAATACTAAACAAGACGACTATACGAAATGATTAATTCTTATGTTGTTTCAGAAAACTAAACGAATAAATAATTTCAATTTATTGACTATAGAATTATCAACATCATGTTCCCGAGAATTCATTTCACTTAAACTAATGTATTTTATTGTCATTTAAATGAAAATTATCATAAATCTGTCAGTCGGGTGTTGACAAATAGAATGTAAATATATCAATATACTGTTTATACAACATTGAACCGTAATGCATATAAATTAAAGGCGAACTTACCATGTCAGTTCCCAGATCGATGCAAAGGATGGTGACGGTACCCAGGGGCAGGGGGATGTCGCACAGGATAAAGGCGAGGAAGGGCGAGATTTCGGGGATGTTGGAGGTGAGGGTGTAGGCGATGGACTTCTTCAGGTTGTCGAAGATCAGACGGCCCTCCTCCACACCAGTTACGATCGAGGCGAAGTTATCGTCCAGAAGGATCATGTCGGCCGCCTGGGGAATGAGGATTGTATTCAATATCAATTTAAAAAGTCGACTTTATATGTCAAATCCAGATTATCCAGCAAAGGTCTTGCACACTCAGAAGTCTCGACGAGTGCATCTTTTTTGTTAGTTTACTATTGCTTCCAATACATGTCGTTCTTCCCCTTGTATCTATGCGCTGTCATTGTCTGTTGTTCGACTTACTTGCTTGGAGACATCAGATCCAGCGATGCCCATAGCAACACCGATATCAGCTTTCTTGAGGGCGGGGGAGTCGTTGACACCGTCACCGGTGACAGCCACGATGGCACCCAGACGTTGGCAACCTTCCACAATGATCAGCTTCTGTTGCGGGGAGGTACGCGCGAACACAATCTCCGTGTGGAATCTGTTGATTAACCCATGGGTTTTAGATACAATTGGAAAATATTGATAACTTATTTTGTTAATTAATAGTGACCAAAGACAATACAAATTTCTTTTCGTATAAATAGGAACATCTAATATAAAACGAAGTCTGCTAAGCTAATGGAATTTTACTTTCATGTGGTAAGATAGGGAAAAAAGAGCGAAAATCTGTTATCAGTAAGTTTAGAATCAAATGGCGTTTTAATCTTACTTGAGGATCTCGTCAAGCTGGTCAGAGTTAAGTTCCCTGAGCTCAGTTCCGTGCACGACGGCTGCCTTGGCTTCACGCGGGTTGACTTCAGACACGGGGATGTTGAGCCGGGCTGCGATATCTTCGACTGTCTCGTTGCCTTCAGAGATGATGCCTACCGACTTAGCGATGGCCTTGGCAGTGATGGGGTGATCACCGGTGACCATGATAACCTGATAACAAAATTACTTATGACGTGTCAAAAATTTTGATACAAAGGGACGAAATTTTTATTACCATGTTGTTCAACTTAAGTTCTTCAGACTCATGTTTTAAAGAATGTCAGTCTCGGTGCTAAATGCATCAGTCTAATTTACCTTGATACCAGCAGATCGGCACTTGGCGACGGCGTCGGGCACGGCGGCACGCGGCGGGTCGATCATGCTCATGAGGCCGACGAAGCGGAGGTTGTCCAGCGGGAAGTTGGGGTCGTCTGTGTTGAACTTGTAGCCGATGGGGTACTTGTCCGAGGGCAGCTGCAGGTCGCAGAAACCTAGCACGCGCTCGCCGAGCCCGCCAAGTTCCAAGTACGCGTTGTTGAAAGCCTCCTTCATCTCCTCGTCCAGAACCTGATGGAAACAAACAACATTTTCATGATTATTTCATTTTTCAATACACTTGATTACAATATCCCAAATATATTAATAATTACCTTCTCCTTTCCGCCGATGAAGATAGTGCTGCAGCGTTCCAGAATCCTTTCAGGCGCACCCTTCATCACCAGCAGATGGCGGGGATCGCTGGGATCATCACTCTCATGGATAGACACCTGGTACTTGTTGGTCGAATTGAAGGGAATCTCGCAGACTTTCTTGTTGCGTTTCCTGATGGACATGACGTCACCGAGGGCCAGTTCCATGCACTTAAGGAGGGCAGCCTCGGACGCGTCGCCGGCGACTTCCTTCTTGAGGATGGGCACTCCGTCCTGACCACCTTTGAACTCGGCGCGGTTGCAGAGAGTTGCGATTTTAGCGAGGGCCTTGAAACCAGGGCTGGTGCGGTCTAAGAGAAAAAGTCATGTTAATCTTCAAAATAGAGCTTTTCTAAATTAATTGAAGAATCTATAAGTAAATGTTTCTAAGTATTCTTTTAAAAGTTTTATTAATAATAAAAAAAAACGAAAGGTTCTTCTTCTTCACTAAAATAAACCATGTTGTGATTCAACTGTGACGTTCCTTACCATACTGTACTCCAGATTGATCTTCAGTGGTGTCAGCTTCGATGATCTGGTTGTCGAACCACATGTGGGCGACGGTCATCCTGTTCTGCGTGAGGGTGCCTGTCTTGTCGGAGCAGATCGTGGACGTGGAGCCAAGGGTCTCGACGGCCTCCAGGTTCTTGACGAGGCAGTTCTTCGACGCCATCCTCTTAGCGGTTAGGGTCAGGCAGACAGTTACCGTGGCAAGTAGACCTTCAGGTACGTTGGCCACAATGATACCTGTGAGGATTGTGAGAAATTAATAAAGTTCAATGGGTATAACAATATATTTAGTAACAAATTTTGCCTAAAATTTAACAAGTTCACCATTACATGCTTTTTCGTATCAAAGTAAACTCTCCAAGCTAGTCAGTAGAAATGAACGTGTTCATATTTTACCGATAAGGAAGATAACAGCGTCGAGCCAGTGGTAGCCGAGGATGAAGGCGATGATGAAGAAAGTGACACCGAGGAACACGGCCACGCCGGTGATAAGATGGATGAAGTGGTGGATCTCCTTGGCGATCGGCGTCTCTCCGGTATCCAAGCCGGACGCCAGACCAGCAATACGTCCCATTACCTGTACACGATACTTAGAGATATAGAAATCTGTATGGACTGGTATGACCACTAAGGTATCTACCTTAGTATAGATTTAGTATGAGCAGGTACTGAGTTTATAATAATAACTTTATGTTTATTACCAAATTACCAAAACAAAATTGTTATGCATTTCTCGCAACTTAATGCATGTATTAAAATTGTTTATCAATTAGTATATAAACAGGTCGTTGATTCAAAATACACATGAAGACAGACCGTGTTATCTCCGCAGCAAATGACGATGCCTTTAGCGGTGCCCTCTACCGCGTTGGTAGAGAAGAAAGCCAAGTTCTTGGTCTCCAGGGGGTTCTCGTTGGTGAACTCGGGGCCACGGGACTGGGGTTCCGACTCGCCGGTCAAACTCGAGTTGTCCACTTTGAAGCCGCGGGCCTCGATGATGCGGATATCAGCGGGAATTCGGTCACCAAATTTAACCTGGATTTGCGATTTTCATTTATTATCAATATAATATTTGTGTTTCATTTATATCTTTGGTGTTTTGTTTTTTGAAACAAGTTGTGAAGTATAAAGTTTTAAAACCAATTCAATAACTAATTTAAGATAATTTATATAAAATAATTACCACATTACAATACATACTAAGCTCAAGATGAGATTTTTAAGTTTCTTCACTAAGTTAAGAGAATAATGTAACAAAAAGTTGATAGGGTAGTAACTTACTTCAACAATGTCGCCAAGCACCAGGTCTTCAGCGCGGAGCGTCAGTTTTTCACCTTCACGGATGACTGTAGCGAACTGCGGCACCATGTTCTTGAAGGATTCCATGATCTTGGAGGACTTGCTTTCCTGGTAGTAGGAGAATATGCCGGTAACGATGACGACAGCCGCCAACACGATGCCAAGGTACAAGTTGTCGTCCGCGGGCTCTTCCACGGTGCTCGCCTAAACCACATAGATCTCAAATTACTAACTATTACACGACAAGAAGAAGTTAAAGTATATGATTCAATAAGATCTCTTTGCATAATGTTGCAGACACAACACCAGAACAAACAGTAAAAGTGAAGCTGGTCGGTAGTTTGAAATGTAAACAAGCGATACTAACCTGAATGCCGTATGCAATAAAGCATAGAATAGCACCGATCCACAGCAGTAACGCAAAGCCGCCGAATAGATTTTTACAAAACTTCACCCACTCGGGCGTCTGTTTGGGTGGAGTGAGTGCGTTTGGACCGTCCCTTTCCAGGTTCTCTTTCGCTTTCGCGTGGCTAAGGCCCTACGGTAAGAACAAAGTATTAAACAAAGAGAATAAATTAAATCATAAAGACTTAATTTTTTTTTCTAACTGGTCAAGGTATTTATATGACATAAAATATATAGAATTAATCCTGGTAACTAAGGCTAGGTGGTCATTGACTTTGCATGAATGTACCCACAAAATTCGAATTAAAAAAAAATCTAAGTACAAGTACGACACATAACATCAGTTTGAATGGACGACTCTATAAATGAGTGGTAGCAGAAGTAACTTACATTTTCAGGGTGTGTTTGAAATCTTTGGTAAAGTTCCTCGGGCGTTACTTTGTGATAATCGATGTCTAATTCTTGTTTTAGGTCGTCTAAATCTCCTGGTTTCCGTTTTTTCGCGGGGGGTTTCCGGCGTGTCTGTCAACATTCAAATGCCATCACATATTAATATAAAATATAAACAGAGTGAACAAATACTTTTCATAGAGCACAGAGTATTTAAGAAAAACAAATAACAATGATTAAGGCATTGAATAAAGCATGCAATGATGCGACACAACTGAGACGATCATATAATGCTATGTCCACTCAAACACGAGATTTCAAAGGTAAAATAAAGTCTTCACATTCCAACTCTTGACATTAAACACATATAATTTTTTGGCGACAGGAATCCTCACATTTTCTTCAAGTCTACAAACTCACCTCTGAGGCGGGCATCTCGCTGAAGCTCCGGCGAGCGACTGATGCCATTGCAACTGTAAGCTTCTTTAGCTAGACTTAATCTAGGTCAACAGAGGGCAGCCGCGTCACCAGCGCCACTGCTGCGTCAGACACCCTAATCGATTCCAGGTCAGATTTTGCGCATATGCCTTAATAGCACTGCGAAACTAGCGTATGAATAACGAGCGTGTAGCATTGCATAAACCGTCTCAAATGTATCGTGGAATTGAAAATAAACGAATGATGTAAATAAAAACCTTGTACTGTCCGTCTGCGGTTCTATTATCGTCCTTAACGGGTGCGACGGTGGCGACACGGTATGAGTCGGAGCGGCCATGCTGGAAACACAACTAGGGGCTAGACACATTCTACGAGGCGGCCCCTACGGACCATGCAGACTTCCACTAAGTGAAGTGATAATGAACATGGTAATAGCGACATCGCGTGACTTTTGTTTTTTTCATTCTAGAATTAATTTCTCAAATTTCATATGAACGTAAGGTCACACGATAACGATAGGAAATATCATAGACAATCGAAATGTTCACTGATGTAATGCAGTTTTATTACGTAACAATTTAAGGCAACATCATTCATACAGTGACCTTTCGACATTTCTATTAAACATGAAAATGGTTAGAACATATGCCAATAAATAAAAAAAAAAATTTCGCAAACAAATTCACTATGAATATACATAAATTAGACATATTAATGTAATGTAGGGATATAGTTTGACCTAAACTGCGGTATATATTTATGAGGCATATTGTGTAAAGCATAATACAGTGATACAATGGTCGGGCAGGCATTGTGCGGACGGCAACGGGGGCGTGACCTTGACTAGCGTGGTCCTGGGCCCAGCCGCTCAATGACGCTCAATTGCTCTGAACTAGTTGCGTGTGAATCTAGCCGCACCAGAGGAAATGTATCGTCACATTATATTCCCATGGTCACTACGTCACCATTTAATTGCACTCGCATCATTTTGATGCAGTGCGAGTGGGACGATTTGCGCAAGTGTCTAGTACTAATTATAATTCGTTCAGATTTGCATATGTGTTCATTATGGCAAAAATACATACATTCAGCTGAAAATGTTATGTTTTTCGAGTGTTTTTATGGAAACTTTATTGTTGTACAAATAGTAACTACATATATTAATTTACGTACCATTTTTTTCTAGTTATTTCTGTATCTAGTATTTTTAATTAGGTGAAATTTTTGTTTTGGCTCTAGGAAACTGATAAAAGATGTTTTTTGTTTTCACAAACTTTTATTTAATATTAATGTATACTAGTTTTATATTATGTACAGAGCCTGTATCGCGATCACACGTTAGTGCAATAAGGACGTGATTGTTCGCGGCGTGGCCGTAATGTCACTGCGGCTAAATGCGTCCGCGGTGCCGTAAACAGCCGGCCGCACGCCGCCCTCGATAATTGATGAACGTTTCCATGGTGGACCTCATTAAAACCGCGCCCTGAATTCACGTGAAGGTTATCGCCGATGCGAGCGGTGTAGGACGTGCAAATTCCATTAAATTTAACCACCGCACTTTAATGAAAAGCCCTTGAGCGTATTTAATAATCCATTCTGGGTCATCGTGACAGTGATCGTATTCAGTCAGATATGAAAGGTCTAAACAGACAAAAGAATGAAATATTCATCAAATGAAAAGGGTGCTTCACACGAGCGGCGAAGGCGAGCGATGAGGCGACGGCGCTGCGTGCTCGGCCGAATTACGTAAGCGGGCCGGAGCACGCGTGCGCAGTGCGGCCCAACCCCCGAGCTACCCTCGACATAAATAGCTAAACGACAAGGTTGCCACCCCGGGGCCCGCCGACCGCATTCTGTAATCTCTCCAAAGGTTAAACCGGAATAAATGATGGAGAATCGGAACCGGTCCGAATGAGAAACGATTCCAGATAAAGAACGCCCAGTATGCGTCCAATAAAGGGACGGCGAAATGGGTCAAATGGAGTTTGTTCTATCCCCAACTATCGTTCTGTTTCTCGCAGATATCAAGATTAGATCGTATCACTCTAAAAAAAAATATCATGAAACTACTAAGATCTTCAAGATCACACAGCGACTGTCAATTGAAATACGCAAGTCGTTTGTACGTGTGTCGGTGATCGAAGATTCATTGTCACGGCCACTATACCGCTTTATACCGAAAATTTGTCGTTACTATCGTAGTGGTCGGTGAATGAGACCGACCAACAGATGACGTTACTGTCGATTAGAACGAAAGTCGTGCCAGAATGGAAAGAGAAGTGTCACGTCACGTGCGTTTGTTATTGCCACCGGCGACTTGTCCTAATTGGCTTCACATCGAACTATGTTAAGAATGCTGGTTATTTACTATTATATAACACCAATGTAAAGGACACGAGAAATTCGTTTATGTAAATTTTTACATAAATTTAATTTGATATTGAACTGGTCGATAAGAGTTAATTGTAAGAAAACAGTAAATTATTATTGTTTTTTTTTATACGATAATAAATGTTTGTAATTGGTAATAATTACCTTAAATTATGCGATAAACTTTATATTGGAGAATAACAAAAACATTCCTATCAATTTTCATATTTACAACAATTAATTAAGGATAATTCGTGTTTCAAATTAAATAGATTACGTATTTTTTTCGTAGTATAAAATTATGAAGTTTCCATTATAATAGCATCATTGCATTAGAAAATTTTATTCAATACTTGACTACTTTACAGAATCAGCTCCGATGTTTCAAAAATATGTTACTTCCCTATTATCACAATTTATTTTTTTATCAGTTGTGTTTATAATATTTTTACAATTATTTTATTTATTTAAATGTGAAAAAATAGCAAAAGAATTAACTAACTTTATGTCATAGCCAGAAAATGGAATCATTTTTTATCTCAGCACTTCTTTTTCTAGACTATCTTTTTAGAAAAAAAATTTCAGTTTATTAAATATATTATTGCCAAGTTTCCGTTGGTAAAGACCAATGCTACTATTAGGCTCTTATGAACAATTAAAACAGTATTTTTAAAATTACGCTTTAGATAATGGCAATGTGATGAATCGTTAAATTTTAGTATCAAAGTTGAAATAGAGACTGGGTTGAAACAGTTCTAAGCAAGCTTAGGTAAGGTCCCAAGGAGCCGCGCGTCTAGCAACATAATTGGTGCGTGCGCGCTATCGTCATAAAGGATAAAGGAAATACTCCAATAGAGCGACGGCACTCTATGCGATTTAAATGACATAATGACGAGGCAATTTTCTAATAAACCTTCAGTGCTCTTATAGTTCTCGGACGAGGCACGGCGACGCTCCCGTTAGCGCTTCCTTCGGACACCTTGCGCCCGCGAGACCGCGAGACCCCACCTCGGCTGACCTATTTGTGTCACCGACGTTTATGCCCCACGGAACACTAACTAAAACTCAATTCGACCAATCTATTTAGCTTTTTAAATTATTTAGTTCTTATTGGATTATCATTTCATTTAAAAGTTAATTTCCTCGATGAATTCTAAAATAAAAATTACAAGTATTCACTATTGATGAAGTATTTGAAAATATTGTTCGATAATTATTCAAGGCTTGAAGGCTTTTGAAATTGTACTCAACACTAAGAAGGAACGGCTGCCGTTGTATGAGAGGGCCATACATCGGATTGTCCCTCTCGCCGCAAGATCGATACGAACAGTTACGCAACCAGGTCGGCGCCGTCTCCCAAAAAGCCTCCTTCCAGTTTTTTAAACATATAAGAATTTTACAAAAACTATCACAAAACTACGTCTAATATCGCTTTGCACAAATATATAAATGATATGAATTGTAATGGAAATTACCGATTCGTGCTAACATGAGTTTAATGGAGTAAGAGAACAAAGGAAATCGTGCAATGGGACGGCTACGAGGCAATCACAATGACCATGCTTCAGGTTCGCAAGCAGCGGGTCGGCTGCGAGTGCCGCAGCGGCGGGGCGCGGGTCCGGTCCTCACTCACTGTCAGCATGCACGCACACACGACTCACTGGCCAGCCGCAGCCGCAGCCGCAGCTACAAAGGCATACAAGCACTACTTTAAGCAACACTCGCACTCACCTCGCCCATTTTCTTAAGTCTTTATAGAAAAGGCGGATAAAAAGAACGAGCCGCCTCTCAGAGTCGTGTACGTCGGTCGGCAGTGCGGGTCGGACTGGTTCTAGTTCTGCAACAACAGGGGGGGCTTTACGACTTCCTCGTTCCGACGGAAAAACTTAAAAGGTGTGCGCTTTCACGTCGCCTCGTTGCACAGCACCGGGACTATGTCATCGTGGTACGGAACTCGAACCCTGTGTGAGATATCACGGGTGTTTAGAGCGCGACGTTCGGCGGCCTGCTCCGGGCGGCGACTGACGAAGGGGCCTGAGCGTATCGAGCCGACGGTTCGCTGACGTCACACTGCGTCACGACGCCAGCGCCGCCACCGGCGACGCGCGCAGCCGCGCCAGCGCCCTCTGCCCGCCCGCCCGCGCCGCGCGCAACCTGCCACAACCACCACGGCGGCGCCCAACTATCGCAATCTACCTTATACAAGATGCTATCTACTATTCGAACGCTGAATTTCAAAAGTACTTGCTAATATTACATGTTCTTGAACACGACATTTAACTATACACGCTATATACGTAATAACTCCAATTGCGTCGAATATACATTTTTATGTGAAGTACGTCCTTCACGGGCGGAAGGCCGTCTCGGCGGCGCGCCCTGCCCTTATAGTGTACTGTATATCTGCAGTCGTTTGGAGATAGGCCTAATGCGTTTACCTGCTCACTGTAATCGAGACATTGTAATAAAATATACATTAGATTTCTGTTTGAAGCTGAAATAGCTACAGTTGCTTGTATTAATATTAGATTCAGTTTCAGCTTAGCTACACAAACACCACCTAAAGATTTTATGTTGAGTGAATATATTTCGCATCCATTTTATTCCTAATTCCATTACAGTAATGCGAGGAATACTAAAAGACTAAAAGGAAATTGCTGAAGCTTTCGATAGCCGTCAAAGAAAATTAATAACGTACCATATTTATGCCAGTATTAAAAAAAATTATCAACAACATCATGTATTTTATTCAACACAGGAATCAAACCTAACAAATAATATTCATCGTCAATAGAACACCAGTAAATAAAAATACAAGTCGACAAGTCACTTAAAATAGTCGCTGCGAATGATAACTGCGAGTATATTGCTGAGCGCTAGCTTCGTTGCGTGCCAATCTATTTTTATAAAATCGATAAAGTTAATTACCATCGATGTACGCCGTTCATTAGGTTGTTTACGAGTAATGGCTCAATACAATTTAGTGCACGGTACATAAGACACACGAACCATCATTACCCGAACAGATATTAGTATAATTAACTAGTGGACGGAGTTATTATTATTACTTTAAAAATATGTGAAGAATATTCTCAGTCATTCAAAGATGTTTTTTTTCTGCAATCACTACGGATGACACCATAACGTGATGTGCCGTCTCTTGTTGACATTGTTGTCTTTGTTTATTCAAAGAAAATATGAAGGACGACAATATATGTCAATACAAAGTGATACCAGTCAAATACTACAATTACTCAACATAAAATATTATTGTAATTCAACTTGTAAAAGCACAAAACGACACGAACCGTGTGAACCAAGATGGCGTGGTTTATTACACAAACAAATTAGGTAATCGTTTGAATGTAACGAGACGTAATTTATAACTGGCGTTGGACGTAGCGGAATTTCCAAAAGACCGAGCTCGAAACTGCTTGATATTAATTTCCGGCGCTCGGCGCCGTCCACCCCGCTTTAATTAAGTCACAGTGGCTGCTTACACCACGACAACTTAACTGCTTGAAAGTTGGATGGAGCATTGCATAACTTAAGTGACAACATATGTCATTGTTAACAAGGAACAGTGTAAAATATATTAATTAATAGTTAAACAAACTTAAAGCTTCGTCGAATGAGTTATTTCATGTTTTCTACAGTTTCTAATATTACAATTTTATTATATAAAATGTAGCAATAAAGCAAAGTGTAAAGGTGTAGACAGAGTGGCGACATTTGATTCGCAATTTCCTCGGGCACGCCCGGAGGGTTGCGGAACGCAATAAAACTCAAAGGTGCATACTTTTCAATTTGCAACAGGACGAGCCTTGCAAAAGGAACGTTTATATTTCATTTGGCTGCCGCTCCTCGACACGCGGTTGTTTCTCTCCTGCCTGATTTATCACTGGTCTCGACTTATAACGAATGAGTTTGTAGCATAGCTATATTTATTAAATTATATTCTGCTCTCAGAACGGCAACACTTCGAATTTAAAAGTATTCACTCTTCAATTAAGTGAAGTAATAGCAAAAAAACTGTAACATATTTTGCTTCTAAGAGTTTTGAATTTTTCTGACTAAATTTATTAACACGTCTAGTACCTTCGACTTGTCTGAAAAGTTTGTTCCATACGAAAAAAATCAGTTCTTTTAAAAAATTTTTAAATATTTTTTATTAATTTACTAACATTTCTTGTAACCATTCCTGGTAAGCTTGAAAAAGCTTGTATTCGGATATGATTTATGACAATAGTCCAATGGCGGGATTCGAACCCACGACCTTAAGATCGGTAGTCCGTACCCATAACCATCAGGCTATTGGCGCTTCGAAGTTGCATTTAAGGTGTTAGTTTTTTTTTTTACAATTTCTTTATAAGTACATATTTGGCTAATAAGGATCATTCCTAAATGTGAATGAAAAAAACCCCTACGTTATGAAATATTCCAAAGTACGCGTATATAAAAGTAAATCCTGCCAACCACATTACCCTAATGGTTCAGCGCATTAGTGATTTGTAGGTTGACAACTTTAGACGTAGGTGTAATGACTTAATGTTAGTAGAAAAGAGTCTCCTACAGTCACGTAATCAAACTGAATTTATCTATGTTCCTATTACATTTAAAAACTTAGCATAATTCAAATTACGTTATTACAAAATTGATAACACTAAACTACGATTCAGAGAATGTGCTCATAAAAATGATTAATTCATTTTCATTAAATTTAATTGAAGTATTAAATTAAAATGATTGTCAGAATTAAAAAAAAAACTTTTAAATCAGTTTAAATTGTGTAGCTATGAATTGAAAGCTAAAGCTACAAGTCCCGGGGAAATATGGTAATCAATATCAATGCAATATGTCAGCGGGCGGAAAACTATGGAGTACGCATGCACCGAGGCCGGGGTGTTTCCCCGGCGCATAGGTCAGTAACTACGCCTTCAACCATATTACCCGACTTTACAAGCCCCTCGCATTCAATTTAAAGTACTCTTCAATTACGCTTTAAACATTTTTAACATCAAATCTATAAAAAAAAATGATTTCACAGGTACTTGTCAAGTCACACGACAACAAGTCTCTGACACAATTTTAAAGACACTGTTCTTCGTAATTGCTGAAATGTGACAATTATGTGTCAAATTTGTACAAATATTTTACCCACTTTACCTCGCGGACAAAGTTCCTGACCTAGTGGGGCCGGAGGGCATCACGAGTGTCATTCGGGACCTGACCTGAAAACAGAGAGGCGCCATCCAGACCCTCCACAGTTTACGACTCCGTGCTCAAGTTATAAACGGACAGAAACTTATGACAACATTATCTAATTAACAGTTTCTTTTGAAAAATATTCATTGTACTATTCAGTGAACAAAATCATATTATGATAATATACGCAATTTCTAAAGCATACCAAAATTCAATGAGATTTACGAGCCAAATCATTTTGTTGACGTTTTCAACCTTAGAACTGTGAAACCTCGTTCAAATTCTCATCATGGCGTCAGTAAAAGCGAGGAGTGGCGACAAAACTTCCGACGTCAGATGTCAAAGTTCACCACCCCGCGCTGCTGCGTGAAGTGGGTGTATCTTAACGTAATGGATAATAAAGGAACGTAGTCGTCAGTGTTGTGTTATATAAGTCATTGCAAGAGATGGAGCAACGTTTTTATAAAGGATCGGCTGATATGAAAATTCGTCGTAGCGAACGCTGGGCGGCGGGGGTTGGGAGGAGGTGCTGTAGGGTCGCGGCAAGGGGTGGGGAGTACGGAGCCTCTATTTGGGTCACCCCGGGCGTCATTCCCCGCGATCGATAGCGGTGCCGGCGCGCGCCGTTCTATCCTCCACCGTCGCCGCGCCGCGCCGCGCCGCCTGGTTACCTAACGTGTCTAGCGCACTGCCCCATCGCTATTAATTATTTTGTGACGACGAATAAAGAATTATTGACATGAATCAGGACCTACCCTGCATTATAAGAACGTCTACGAGACGACATGCGTAAGCCGTTTTGAAATAGAAACGGCAGAGACGGCTTGGGACGATGCCCATTGTCTGATTGTTACCTAATGATATCGCAGTTACGCAATACAGATCCAAACATGTGTCTTATAATAATTTCCACGACTGTAGGAAATTCAAAAACTAGGTACCACTAGAAAGCAGCAGATTTTGAACAGTTCTGACAAGAAAACCGATGACAATTCTTAATTTGTTTTGATGACATTTTACATTTTGAACTGTAAGTTTTAAAGTGGTTTAGGATCATATCGATCACATGTTACAACCAATCTTTTTGCAAATTTATTTTTCTCAATGTCGTCTAAATATTCAAGTTACTAAATTAAATTAATAAGACAGTGGTAGACATAGGAAAACAGTAAAATCGGTGAAATTCTAATAGGATAAATCTCGCTGACTATGTTCTTAAACTGACTATGTTCAAAAGTATAAAGGGTCCATAATGAGGCTTACCGAGCCGAGGGCTCTGAAGTGGGAAAATAAATATTATGAGTCGGACGGGGCGGGAATGCTAAACAGCCGGCCCTCAAGCCGGACTAAATTGCGTCCGCGTGCGGAATGAGTGATTACGTCACGTATCTATAGGTGCTTTATATAATCCGTCACTAGGGCTCGGTAAGCACTAAGCGTATTTCACACCAATCAATTTCTCGTGAAGAACTTACTATAGAAATGATCCTATGAAGTAAGGTCTTCACTAATCAATTTCACCATAAACAGTTTTTGTCACTAAAATTCGTATTCAAACATTTTTACGGTAAAACACCTCTTCTCAATTATGTAACATTAGCTACCGATATACTAATATCGCAGGAAGTCGTTAGAGGACCGCATTCTGTAGAAGGCTTTGGGAAAGGCCTATTTACAGCAGTGGGCAGACAAGGGCTGATGATGATGATGATGATGACACCAATATGTCGCGTAATTTTATCCCACAATTCCCACCAAATGAGAGCGTAATTCAGATTACATTTTGAAAAAAAAACACAAACCCAAAAACCCACTGTTTTTAATAATTTCATCATTTAACGCATAAATCTTAAGTCACAAAACATCTATAAGCGGAATCGACAACAACGACCCACATTACTGCGAAATCAAGAACAAAGGCGATTTCTAGAGAAACTCAAGAGTAGAGTTGTGAAGGAGCACTTTCAACTCTACTGCCTCATTAGAAAAAGAATGGACCTTATTTTCGCAAAAAAAAAAACAACTTAGACAAGTTGTTAGCCAAGAAAACCTTAATTAAATATTTCAAAATGGCACCTTACTTCCAGGCGTCCGGAGAGTCGGACCGATCGTGGTGGCGATCTTTGGGGGTGTCCTACACTCAGCAGTTGGCGACATATGGCTGATATGATGATGATGAAGAATGCAAAACAGTATATTATATATATTTCATATATGTGTGTCATTCGAATTTAGAATAAAGGAAATACTCGTAGAAGTCCCTCACAGAATAAGGTATATTTGCATTTAAACTGGACCCAGTTCGGATAACTTTGTACTGAGCTGGAGTCCAATAGGAAAGTTTTAGGATAGAGAATAAT
>JAODUI010000009.1:4359083-4372174 GCA_027563995.1 Papilio gigon | reverse complement strand
CAGAAAAGAGACTGCCAACAAGTTTGAGAGACGGAACATAGTTTTAATATTTTGTCAAGTTTTTCCTCCTACTATTATTTTTACATTAGAAATATGAACGTTAGTGTAAATTATACACAAGCCATATTTTGAGACTGATACTTAGTTATTATTTACATGACAAACATATAGGTTATAAAGTTTCCAAACGATATTTTAATAGCCAACCAAAAAAACTGTAATTAGCTATTAGAACAAAAAATCCGTTCTCTGTAAAGTATAAAATCGATTCTGACATGTTCTCGATTAAATAGACTTATAGATAGATATATATATATATAAATTTAAAAAAAAAAACGAATTTATAACTTTAAATGTTTGTCTTTTAAAAAATGCTTATTTTGAATACTGCCATATTTCTATTTAACCGACGATATAGGAATACGTGTTGAAACTGAATTACGAATTTAAAATTAATCAAATTGAACCATATGTTTGATTTTGGATTCATTTATTAATTATCTCGCATACTATGAAAGGGAACCGGGAAGGCCTATGTCCAGCAGTGGGCAGACAAAGGCAGACAAAGTTCATCATCATCATCATTATCAACCTAATGTAGTACTGCTGAACGTAGGCCTCCCCCATCGACTGTCACGATGACCGGTCCTGTGCCGCCCGCATCCAGTGCACTAGTGACAAAGGCTTATGATGATTTAATTATTATACCACCGAACACATACATTAAAGAACGTATACTAATAACAAATTTAAAAAATGTTATCGTATTATAAAACTGATAATCCTAGAACCAAACGTAGTACTACCATCCATCAGGAAGTTTATCAAGCATTAATTTCTCCTAAGAGATGTAACTAAGTTGAACGGGTCGATTCCAGTGTCTACAATACGCTGCGCCGCATTGTCATCTGCGGACAAATGGCGCACGCATCGTGTTACGCAACTGCTAGACTTAGGTCTCTCATTTTCCAACAGAGTTACATAACCAACGCAGACCTTGTAACAGAACTGAGCCCTATCGTTCAAATTTCAATACCGCCTTTAACTTTACTCTTGCTTTGATTAAAATGGTAGTTTCTAGATGGTAACATAATCAAATCTGACCATCTTGACTGTAGGTTTCGACAGTTTAGTTTACAATCAAGTCACGGATAATATTTAATATCATTACGGTATAATGATTATGTTAGAAATAATTACATTAACTATCTCATAGTAAAGTAGCAGAAATAGGAAGGAAAAATTAAATACGAAATATTATTTTACAAGATAATGTTACTATACAATTTGATACGCCTGAACAAATTTGCTCATCCCTCCTTTAACACTTGATTTACAGTCCAAAACTTAGCTCTTAAATATAAAAACTTTACGGACTTTTTAGGTAGTTATAACTATGGAAAATTATCTGTTATTTAGATTACAAAAAAAAAAACATAGAACATTTTTAACAAGTCCCTTAGTTTTTGCTTTTTTGTAATATAGATGTCTCCACTTTGTAGTACATAAGTAATATAAAGTTGCAAATATATACTGTCTCCAAGGGCACCATTAAGGGAGTGAGAATACAAGATGTCACAGCTCGGATACGCAAGTACGGTGCGGCGCCATCTACAGGCGGAAATTTGATACCTGGTATATTAGGTTAAATTATAATACATAATATATACCCACTTGTAGACTAAGAAAAAAACTACATTTAACTAAATTATTCTTGTTATTAAAAGCTTTATAACAATGATAGAAAACTTGATAATCCAGAGCCCCATTTAATGCTTTCTAAGTAATACTTATACAACGTTTTAAACCACAAATGTAACAACTGATCATGATTTTACATTCAAAGTAACGATACAGTGCGCCCACGATTTCTTCCATAGCAACAGAAATAGTGAACTTTTTGAAAGTAACAATAAAACGGTATTTCACTATTTATTCAAATAAAATTATGCTCGAAATTATAGTTGAGTGGTTGTGTGGACCGGGGCCAAATCTGAAAACTATTTATCAAATCTTGCATTTTTCAAATTACAGTTATGCCTGTGTATTTATTAAAGTGTTACAAATGTTAACCTTTAGAACATTTAAGTATATTTCGCTAATACAATGTGAAAGAGTATTTTCGTCGACAATTACTCTGTCGTTCTAAATTTACTTTTCAAAATTAGCATAATAACAAGAGATTTTTCTGTAAAATAAAAACTTTATAATAATGCATTCAATTTAATAATGTGCTAGAGGGACAAACCCACGAGTGTAGTCTTTATTAGGACACGTTCTCATTCCAGACATCCTACGGAAGTGCGGGCATTTGCGTCAAGACCTTAGCCTCTGCAGACCGGCGGACAGACTGCCCACGAGACTACACGCACACACACATGCCGTACTAACAGTACGTAGCCTTTTAGTCTCCGGTCTGTAATTTATGATCGCTGGGGATCTTTATGACTTGAGATTGATAAATACCATACTGATATGAATTCTGATATATTTAAAACAAAGTCTATAAAATCAATTTACTCATGTATTCCGTGGTCTATCTGGTAATTCTCTATTCAAACATTTTTCCGTATGATTAAGGAAAATTCTTTAACGAATACATCATTTACCTATCGTTTAGTACCTTACAATGTATGAATTATTAATATAAAGTAGAAATTGGAAAGAACAAACTATTTCCAAACGTAAAAATTTATAATACTTTATCAATTCCTGATATAATCAATGATCTAACAACCACAACCGTAGAGTAAAGAGGAAGACAATATACAACATTTCGACTGTTCCAAGCAACGGGAACACGATGACGTTTTTATAATTATTCTATAGTTACCGGATTTAATGAGAGAATTGATTCAGTGTCCACTATTCGATTGAATACCGTCATTCAGTCTGAATAGTGCGAGGATGGGCGAGTGAGGTCGCCACTTTACAAGCTAGCATTTTATGCAGCATTCAGATGCATAGCAATGACTATGCTTTGTCATTATTGTAATCATTACATAACATATTTACTGATAAATGAATGCAAAAAAGTGCATATGTATATCGCCACGAAATTTATTAAAGTCAATTTAATCTCCTTAAATATCCAAATATAGAAAATTTAAATTTTAATGTGTCTAAAATGATACGTAAATTTCTTTCTTATTTTAATAAAACCTTTTTCGTCAACGTTATTCGGATAGAGATTTGTTAGTTCTTAAACTTAGTTCTAAATTTAAAAGCCGTGTCACCCCAAGCGGAGTTTTCCATCGGGCAACCTTGAGCGGGCATCAGCGTCTTGGCGCGCGTGCTGCGTCCTTTGACACAAATGCGGATGCATTCAATTGTCGGGTACGTTATCGAAGCGCGCTAAACACCGCGCAAGGCTATACAGGCCTACTCCTGCACTGTCAAATCTTAGCCATCTAAATCACTACCTACTTACATAATAGATTTGGCTAGTATTCAAAGAACTATCAGGGGAAAAAACAAATGAAAGCACAATGTCAATTAATTCGAGTTACTTAGGGACAGTAAAACCTAACGGTCAAATTATCCTACATTCCATACAAAAACATGTTGATATCTCCAGGAGATATATCAACCCAACTACCACATAGTTGCACCTTATATAGAGATCCCGTAACAATTGTATCTCTTTAAAAGAAGGTTCAATATATTCAAAATTAAAAATAAAGACAATAAGTTTGTGAGCAATCAGCAGCGGAACATCCAATTATGTGTAAGTAAGTACTGTGATTAGCTCTTAAACTTTATCAGATGTCTACCAGTAAAATCTATAAAAGATCTAAATTGTATGGATCATTCCGAGTGTACATGTATCATATTGTGCCGTCCTATCGGTCCAAGTATATTGTTTTGAGTAAATATTAGAAGATTTATGTTAATAATTCTTGTACCTTTCAATATAAGTTCTAGGCTTGTGCTAGGATATGATTTATGACAATAGTCCAATTTATTTGTAGTTGTAATAAGCTGGCATAATTAAAGTGCTGTATAATAATATTGTTAGTATAATGAATTACATATTCCTATGAAGGTTTTACATATATAAAATAGTTAAACATGCCTTTATTCATCTATATAGTTTTCATAGATTGTTATCCTTATATGTAAAATGCATTACATGGAAAAATTACACTAACTGACAAACTTTCCTTATATTACATTACACAATGTATGCAATAAAAACCACGTTGACATATGTTTAAGAGAGTACCTATCATTTGGCGATAACTTCTACATTAAAAGGAAGTTTAAGATAAATTCTTTTAGATTCCGTAATACATAGATTGAATTAATCTATCAATGCTTATAAAAAGTTCTATTTACCACTTAAATAAATAAGAAATAAACATGCATTAACAAAAATTACATGCAAATGTTTTCTTATTGGAAAATCTTTTGCTTCAGACAAAATTAAAATAATAAAAATCAATAATGAAGGAATTATAATCAGTCATCAATAGGTATAAGTGAACACAAAAAACGAACGTTTTCAGTATATAAGCCATACAAATTTTGCCGCATCTAGATAAACGTTAAACCTTTTTAGACATTTTTAAATGAAAAGTCGTATCTTTACAATATAACAACGAAGTAACCATTCAAACGGTTCATGACTAACATTTTGTTACATTATTATTTTTTTTTAATACTTGGAAATCAAAGAAATAATAATAAATGAGAAACTCCTTTCGAGGGCGTGGCCTTTTATGCCTCTTAATTTTGTATAGCATATAAATGAAGAACAAAGAGATACAGTACGACTTATTACATAAAATGCTTTTTAAATAAACCACAAAATATCGCATTTATATCAAACTATCGATTAAATTCTAAATACTCACGTCCAGCGATTCCTTAGACGCCATTTTCGCACACAAACAAATTGACGTTCAAAATTGACATACAATTTCAAAATCAATATGTTAAATTATCGGATACGTGTACAATAACTAAAAATTTATCTAATATTTTTTTCGATTCTAACTATTTTAAGTTTAATAAGTAGAATCTTGTATCATTTCAGGAGAAAATGGAATATCTTAAAAACATATTAATTTTGTAAGTCATATGGGATAACAATGTTTTGTAGATAAACCATAATAATCTTCTAATCAAAAGATAACCATTACAGTAATTACTGGTCAAGCAGATTTCTTTAATTTCAAAAAAGTCTATTAATCCACCTATTTTAAATTTTCATTACTTTTTCTTTAGTATTGACCTTCGATACTGGGCCTGTTTATTCAACTTTTCAGTGTACATAAGGAAGTTTTGTAATCTAACCCATAATAGAACCGTGTATGATTTAAAATATTTCCGCTAATAATAGCCCAATGTCCATGTAATAATGACCCATATCCTTATGGATGGATTTATGTCCTCATAATATTTTAAAATTTAAAATTCAAGTGACGTTCATATATTGGACAAAAGCCAAGAAATTTGTTAAGAAAATTACAGATGCGGTAGATCCGTTCTCATTTTTAAGATAATGTTTCGATTTTGGTATGGTAAGCCTTACGTAAATATTTTACTTCATTAATTAGATAAATCACATTTTTAAAAACAATTGTGGTAAAGTTTATGACTGATATCGGTGACCATAACGTTTTCTTTTTTGGTAACCACTCACGATAGACGTTACAAAATATGACAGATGTCAGGAGACGATAAAACTTTATCTCGTCGGCAATTTGTTTTCATATTTAGAGTCGGTGTAATATTTTAATTTCTTATTTAAAAATGAAATATGCCATCTTATTGTAATAAATCAAATTTGCTTTGCATGATTGTGTAAACAGTATTACAAATAAAATCGTAAATATTAGTGGAATAAAGAAAAATAAACACAACTGGTTTCCGATTTCTAGTTTTTTTTTTTAATGAAATACTTCATGATATTTAATGAACTTATTTCTTTCTGATTATCGGGTACTGTGGGTTGTTGATCAATATGAGAATAAGAAGGTTGTCTGCGGTTTTTTGGGCGACTTGTATAATTGCGTTCATTTTCATCTTATACGTCGTCACCGACCTAAGTTTCAAGTTGCCAAGTATAAAGCCGGTTGTAGTTGATGTGGACGTAAGTAAATTGAAATATTTAAGTAAATAGAGCATAAAAAGTTAACTAAGTTTACCACAATGCCATGTTATTTCTTTGTTGTTTTTTAGAATAAGTGGACATCATTTGAATCTAAATTATTACACTTGGAGAAAGAGCTCAATGAACACCATGCAGTCGTTGGTGAAATAAAGACTGCTGTAGAGCAGATTGTTGAAAAGTCAAATGAGGTTTATGTACAGCCAAAAAGACTGAAGACACCAAAAAAAGAGAGTAAAGTCAGGGAATTCAAAGTTGTGGCCGATGAACCTCCAAAAATGCGAATTAAGTTAAATGCTTCTACCTGTCCTATAAACCAGGCAACATCTAAGACAGATATCCAGGTAATTACTTTTATATCAAAACGAGAAATACAAATCTACACTATAACAGACTTACATATAAGATTTGGAAACCAGCAACCTAAATTTGTCTTAGTCATCCAACCTAAGTTGGTTTCTCCAGTATTATAGACTTTCATGGGCAATGATAATCACCTCATGATCCAGTTGCTTGTTTGCCCCCTTCTCTTATAAAAAAAAAAGATATTTTGATAATAAAATAATCCCATGGTCCATAAAGAGGCCATGTCTTTGCTGCTGGCTATTGACAAAGTTGTTTTTTTAGATGCTTTCAATGTATGAAAGGATATTGTTTGATGACAAAGATGGCGGGGTGTGGAAACAGGGATGGGATATAGAATACAAAGATGAGCAATGGAATCAGAAAAATAAATTGAAAGTATTCATTGTGCCACATTCACATAATGACCCAGGTATGTTTATACTACCATGTTATATATAAATACAATAAATGTGATATATTCACAAACAACATAATTCATAAAATTATCCATTCAGCATTGCAACTCTTGTGTTTATTTATTTCTTTTCTTTATTATTGCTTACACGTGTGTCCACTTTCTGTTTGTTTGCCTATGTTCTGTATAATTTTTGTCTTTTATTGTTTTACTTTCCTCTCGCCTTATTTTAATTGTATGCAATCTTTCTTTATGTTGGATGGATTAAATGAGTATTATTATTATTAATATTATAAAACAATGATTAATTTGATAGATAACCTACAATTATTATTTAATCTATGATGTGATTTTTAATTATTTAGCATCATACATTCAACATATGAATTGTCCTTTTCGTTGTTTGGCAACTAACAAATAAAAAAAACTTTTGCATAGGATGGATTAAAACATTTGAAAACTATTACAAAACACAAACTAAAGCAATATTTACAAATATGGTGGAAAAGTTAACGGAAGGTGTCGGGAGGAAGTTCATCTGGGCCGAGATCAGCTATCTCTCCTTGTGGTGGAATACCGATGCTACTGATAAAGAAAAATCTATATTCCAAAGGTAATAATTTGTTTTTAATTAGAAACAAAAAACATTTGGTACATAAAAACTTTTTATAGACTTATGACCATACCCAGAATCACTGTGTGGTCACTAAGGGAGTTAGTGCAAATCTATATTGATAAATCGACACTAAGCAACTCTGTGTAATGTTTTCTTTGACCTGTTCTTTATTTAGGCGTAATGAAATTTATAGAAAAAAACTTGAATTGAAACAATATTAAACAACTTTTTATTTAGCTTGCTGAAATCAGGACAGTTAGAAATCGTAACTGGAGGTTGGGTTATGAACGATGAAGCGAATTCACATTGGATCTCAATAATACAGCAGCTTGTGGCCGGTCATCAGTGGCTTATGGATCAATTCGAGTACATACCGAAGAATGCTTGGTCAATAGATCCATTTGGATACTCCAGTGCTCAGCCGTATCTGCTGAAGTTGGCCGGCTTTGAAAATTCTGTGATACAAAGAGTTCATTATAGAGTTAAGAAGGAATTAGCATTGAATAGACAGTTGGAGTTCAAATGGCGACAGTTATGGGGTGAGTAAACACATTATGTGCTACTGTAATTTTTTGTATGAAACTAGCCACGTAAATTGATGGCACTGGGTGTGTCATATAATTCTAATCACTTATAGGAATAAAATTGATTATTTGTAACCGTTGGTCTCATCATTAGCTTGCTTTACATCAATTAGGGGTTCGGGATCTATCCTATATTAGGGGTGTCAAGGCCATAGTGTAATGAGATTGTATCACATGGCAAATAAAATCCTCTTTGTTTCAGATGGGAATGGTAACACGGATATGTTTACACACTTGATGCCTTTCTATTCATACGATATACCTCATTCATGTGGACCAGACCCTAAGGTACATGTAATATTTAGATTTTTTTTAAGTAGATTTTTGTTAATTTACTAATATTTCATGTGACCAAGCTTGATAAAACTTGTGTTAGTATGATCAACGATAATAGTCGAATGGCGGGATTCGAACCCACGACTGCTAGATCGGTAGTCTGTATACTTAACCATTAGGCTATTGGAGTTTCGAATTCGCCATTTTTTATAGAAACTACAATTTGAAATATTTGCGCAAAGGCCGGCAACAAATCTGTGGTTGCTCTAGAATTATAGATGTCTATGGGCGTTCTTCGTTGCCTTTTATTTTATAATAAAAAAAAAATACGTTAACTTTTACAATTTTTTTGTCTTTCAGATATGTTGCCAATTTGATTTCAAGAGACTGCCCGGCAACGGAGTGACATGTCCCTGGGGTGTAGCGCCTAGGAAAATCATACAGAAAAATGTGGCTGAAAGGTAACCACTGTTTAATACACAACATAAATTAATTCTTAATGACGTCACATTTCTACATTTCAAATTAATCTATAAGGCTTTTAATTCTTGGAGCATTTTTATAAAGTTATATTATTATAATTTACATAATCTTTAATAAAAAAAAAACAGTGACAAAAATTTATAACAGGTGAATTTAACTGTTATTTTCAAATGTAAACATAAAAGCATAATGACAAATGTATGAGATAAATTACATTTTTGGTAAAAAAAAATTATACATTAATTTAGAACGGTTAATATTTATTGTTCCCAGGGCGTTCTTGATACTGGACCAATGGCGTAAGAAGGCCCAGCTGTACCGCAGCAACGTGCTCATCTTCCCGCTGGGCGACGACTTCCGCTACGACCGCGCCAACGAGTGGGACAACCAGTACCAGAACTATGACGCTATCATTGATTACATTAACAACAAGGATTCTTGGAATGCTGAGGTATATCTCAATTTAAAACTTACCATAAATCCACGGATTAACACAGCGTGGTAGGCTTTTCGTATGACCTTGATGAACTGGTCAAGGTTGTAGCAAGCAGTGGATGACCTAAGGCTCGTAATCATGATAACATCGTAACAATGTGTTACCCTTGGAAGTGTCCCAATGTCGGAAGTGTTCCACTATCGAAATTGTCCCAATATCGGAAGTGTTCCAACTTCAAACGTGTCCTACTCTCGGAAGTGTTCCACTATCGAAATTGTCCCAATGTCGGAAGTGTTCCAACTAAAAAAGTGTCCCGATATCGGAAGTGTTCCACTATCGAAATTGTTCCAACTTTAAAGTGTCCCTATATCGGTAGTGTTTTATGTTTTAATTTGTGCCTGTATTATTTATGTTTTCTAATATTTTAAAGGTTAAAACAAATGTTAGCAGTATCGGCGGGTGACGTAATTAAATTGTTAATGTATCCAGGTACAATTTGGTACTCTCGAAGACTACTTCAAGGCGGTGCACGAGGAAGTCAAAATGTCGGACTTCCCCGTGCTGTCCGGCGACTTCTTCACGTACGCGGACAGGAACCAGCACTACTGGAGCGGTTACTACACCTCCAGGCCGTTTTATAAGAACATGGACAGAGTGCTCATGGCGTATGTGAGGTGAGAACTTGATAAAGTTAGGTTTAAAGTGCATTTTTTTATTTATAAAAAAAAAACTAGCGTATGTTCTTATGAGTCATTCACTCGCTTCTCAATTTAAACCTGCACTTATTTCTCAGTCATTCACTCATCATTCAATTTCCATAAATCATTCAGTAATAAAACAATTTAATTTGTTTTTGTCATTTTCATCTCATCATCATCAGCGCTACACGTCCCCATCGAGGGGCTCAGAGCCTAATCTATTATTAGGAGTGACTAGGCCATAACCAACCACGCTGGCCCAGTGCGTGTTGGTTGATTTCACACATATCTTTGAATTTCTTCGCCGATATGTGCAGGTTGCATCACGATGTTTAACTTCACCGTAAGTGCGTCGGATAATGTACATATGCAATTCGAAAATTGAAAAACACATTTGTATATGGTGGGGATCGAACCTGGATCATGTCGAGTACGGTCCGGTCCGGTCAAGCGCTTAACAACTGAGCCACCGACGCTCTTTAAGTCACCGGTAACTAGTTTGAAATAATAAAAAAAAAATCCTTACCATCGTCAACGGCTTCTTTGTATTTCGAATACAGTTTAGAAATCAATTCCTCGGTTACATTTGGTACTGAGCATTGTATCGATGTCAATAAATTTAACATTATTAACCATGGCCAATAGTTACTGAAACAAAAGAAAACCATCTTCTAAAGTACATTGTAACGATCACCAAAACAAATGATTACAATCTTTGCTTGAACGCTTACGTGCAGTTTAATTTTCAATATAACCGTGATTAGATTTTGTTTTCAAACAAAGCATTTGTGACTGTGGGACAGTTATATTGTCAGGTGTTGCTAATAATCTTACAGTGCAAACGAAATCCCTCCCACAAACTACAGTTTAGGAGCCGGGAGAATATTTGTCATCATCATCTTCATCAGCCCTTGTCTGCCCACCGTTTGACATAGCCCTTTTCCAATGCCTTTCACAGTACGCGGTCCTCCGCTTTCCGTTTACAACGACTTCCTGCTGTCCGCATTAAGTCGTTGGTCCACCTGGAGAGAGGTCGCCCCACACTCCTGTGTACATTGTTGTAAATATAATGGAAATAAATTATACTGTCACTGTTAGTTTCAAGGGAATGTACAAGATGGCAATATATAATACTAGTTCGTTAAGTTATGTTACTAGGTTATGAATACTAAGAACTAGTAACAAAACAGATTTTTAATATGAAATACTGATGAACATATCGACGTTCTTTTCATTTAAAAAAGAAAAATGTAATCATCATCATCATATCAGCCACATGTCGCCCACTGCTGAGCGTAGGCCTCCCTCAAAGATCGCTATGAAGGACGGTCCTCGGCCGCCATCATCCAGGATGCTGATGAGGGCATCCGTGGACCGTTCATCTGATCGGCTGATGCTTAAAAGTTTATTATGTTTAATTAATAAATTATTTATTTGAAGATATTTTTTTAACACTTTATTTATAAACGAAATCGTATTATCAAATAATTTGATGAACACGTAAAGTTTGACAAAACATTTACCGTGTGCGTTAAAAGAACACACCTGAAGATATTTAAACCAACTTTTTTGTGGAATTTTCAACTTTGGAAAAATTATTTCTTTCCGTAACGTGTCGAAGTGTCACGTCAAGTGTTACTTGAAGTGTCACGTAAGAGCGTCGGCCGACAACTCACCGTGTTTAACAAACACTCGAGAGAAGTGTTTAAAATGTTGTCCCACTGTACCGAGAATAAATTAAATTTCTGGTATTTTTTTATTAGAATACATCTGTAATGATAATATAATATAATAATAATCGTAATGTAACAAAATATTTGAACATTTTTGTACAAAAATAATTAAAAGTTCTCATTCAAATGGCAAGAATTGTTTCTATTGTAAATTTTAATAGCAAATTACAGTTCTCTATTCCTTCATTCAATCTTTTCATAAGAGTGTAGTCTGGTCTATTCTTAAAAGTAAGTAATACGACAGAAAACACACGGCGGGAGAGAAGACGTATGGGAAGGGGAAATAGATTTCAGTACACTCTGTACAGTATTCAGTGTAATAGCAATCTTTTAATTAATCACAGATGCCTATGTGCAGTCGCGTCGCGGTTAACGGAGTTATGTGTGACTCTAATTCGAAGACATGTGACGCCCGTTTCTGTCCAGTTGTGTATCCGCCTTAACGCGCCTTACCATGACGTCGTTATTTGTACTTATTGTGTTCAATATTGTCAGGTTGTCACAATAGAAGAGTACGGGGTGTATACGATGCTGCCGGCGCAGCAGCTCGCTCCTATCAGCCCGTGGCCGCCCGACGGCAACCTGCTCGACCGCATGGACGACCTCGCGCACAAAGGTAAAGGTAATGGTGACCACCATTTTGTTTTAATTCCATTTACTTGAAGCATAACTTACAGCCTGGTCAGAAATGTAAAACACGAAAAAAAATCTATTGCCTACTGCGCGCACTTATAGGAAGTGATGTATGAAAAACGAATGCGTTGCCCCCAATAAAAAAAGGTTTTCTATTTTCCTAGCCAGGCGATAAAAACGTATTTTTGTGCATTATATTTTAAATAAACGATTGATTTAAAAAGTACAAAATTTATTTAGTGGTCGAAAATTTTCATAATTGAGACTTTATGTCTAACCAAAAAAATATGGTTTGGCCGTTTCTAGGATACTTAAATAACATATAGTCTACTCATACTAGTAGATACGACGTTTTCTAAACTTCCTCACATATCATCATAATATCGGCCTTTGTCTGCCCACTGCTGGACATAGGCTTTCTCCAATTCCCTCCACATGCGACCCTCCGCGTTTCGCTTGAAACGACCAAATCATATTTTAAAAATACTTAACTCAGCATGTTCTAACACCATTATATCGACCTGTGTAACACAACCTGTTGCATTTACAGTCCGTTCATGAACATATGAGAGATGGTGATTAATTGGAGTAAGCAGGATTGTGGTGCGACAGGTCACAGCGGTGTTAACCAGCTCGGCGGGGTGTTTGTAGGAGGGAGGCCGCTGCCCGACTCCACGCGGAAGTCTGTAAAATGTTGTCAAGTAATTTTTAATAACCATTAAATATTTTATAAATATAATTAATGAGAAGCCTTTGT
>JAODUI010000009.1:4321515-4342299 GCA_027563995.1 Papilio gigon | reverse complement strand
CGATATTGTCCAGGTTCGATCCCCGCCATGTACCAATGTGTTTTTCCATTTTCAACCGTTCAACCTGCACGTATCGGCGAAGAAATTCAAACTTATGTGTGAAGTCAACCAACACGCACTGGGCCAGCGTGGTTGACTATGGCCTAGACACCCCTAATAATAGGGTAGACTCTGAGCCCCTCGGTGGGGAAGTATATTGCGCTGATGATGATGACAAATAGAGTTCACTTAAATTTGTTTTTTATTTCATTACAGTAAACCTAACCTTTGAAGAATATTATTTATTCTCCTGTTAGTCGAAAAAACAGTTTCTTTGTTCGGATTAGTTTCTACCTTTTTTTTTTGTACATTTAGTAATTATCATTATAGCAAAGTTTTTCCGGTACGAGAAATCCGTTGCGTGTGTTCAAGGAGATCTTGTATGTAAGGTAAACAAACATTAACAAGTTCGCGTATGTCGTGTTGGTCTATTAATTTTATTTACTTTAAAATAACTCTTAACTTCAATTAATATAAACGTATCAAGACGTGAATATCGGGACATTGTATTTAAGTAACTGTTTTTGTATAACTTTTTAATAATATCTACATAGATGGACGAAGGAAGGCTACGCATTTGTAGAGTCAACTAATAAAAAAAAAAACATAATTATGATAAATTATTTCCACTCGCTTTATAAGGCAACACATTGCGTATTGAACACGCACAGACGAGATGCATTTGAGTACAAACGCGTGTAAAGCTTGCTCGCGACGTGTATGAAAAGAGTAAGAAGGGCTGGAGGCAGAGCCTAGAGGGGCGCGTGCTTAAGCCATCGCACTGCCCACGAAGCATTTACAATAATACATTATTTTACGCGCGTTTAGTGAAGCTACGAGCGACTACAACGCGTCTGTACCCGGAGGTACACGCGCAGTAGACGCGCATTTCACGATCCCTCACGTCCTTGTGGTTACACGGTTATATTCGAATCTTGCTTAAAGCACATGCGTGTTATTTTCGCGTCGATTGCGTGTTTAATTATACTACGGGTCTAGTGCAAACAGACAGACGGCGTCTCTCGTGGTGTCGTCAGAGACGTTACCGTGTTGAGTTTACTCACGATAACCTTTGAATGACTAAAAGTTGCTTTAAATCATTCCGTAGACATACATACCCATTCCCGCGGCGACGGCCGGCAATTCGATGTCATAGTGGTAGCACAAATACGTCAGCACGCAGAAGTCAGCGTAGCTGCGATGAGTCGGTAGAAATATGATTGGGTTCTTACCCATTTGCTCTCTTAACTGCGTACAAAAAAAAACTATTTAACAACACTATAAAGATGGATTTCCACTGACATAAAACCAATCTGCAGTTTTAACAGTGGCAACAGACAATATATGACACAAATAACACTGAATTTTAAAATCGGTAACAGAGACATCTATGTCTATGACTATCTAAAGTCGAAAATATTTTTTCGAGCAAAATACTCCCTTGAGATTTTTTTGTTACCCTATGTGACATCAATATGTTAATTCTATTTATACAAAAAAAAAGCTTTTACTTTAATTTGAATTTTATTGTATATTTGAAGTTACCTTATATATCCAAAGTACAAAATATTGCAATTTATTTTTTAATTAACAATAATATGTTTAAAATATATTTTTTTACTTTGTTCATTTTATAATTTAAATAGTTATAAGTAAATGAAGAAAAAATCTATTCATAGAATTCTTCGGTATTTAATTCATTTACTAACAATATAAATTTCTCACAATTATTCTACTTTATATGTAGGTCTATAATTTAATTTACATTTTATCACTTTATTAAAATTCATTTGTCATACCTTTAAAATAGCTGGTTCATTGACAAAAATACCAATTTTCATCATAAAGGAGATCTTCAGAAATACAATTCCCATCCATCTAATTACATGCATTTTCTTATCCAAGCCTATCTCCTCCAAGTGTTCTTTAACCTGCTTCATCAGCTGTTCTTTGGGGACTCCACTTCTTACACTCTCCTGTTACAAATAAGCAATATGTACTTACATACAGTTTAGTAGGTACTGAGCAGTTAGTGTAGTCTGCTCGTGAAGGATGGCTTTTTGTGACTATACAATAACTATTACTTTCATAGTAAAAGAAAGACTAGTAGACATTAGCTTTGCAACTTAAGCAGTCTCCAACTGAAATCAACCCCAAGGGTCAACCTCTCAGAGTGAGTTTCAAATATATTTTTATGTTCACATTAGAAGGTGTTACATATTTCTTTAGATTCTAGCAACATTCTTTGAAACAAACCGAAACTTTGTAATTATTTATTGTTAAAAAAATCATATCTCTCTCTGCACTATATATATGTATACACTTATGTTGAGAGGATGTTTTTAAAAATATTAGTTTTTGTCATCATCATTTTAGTTTACAATCTTCATATCCTAGAGATAGACTTCCTTACATTTAATTATGAATAATTTTAGATTACATGTTTCTCGAATTTTCTTAGATAATATTTTATAAACAAGGAAATTAAAAATCAAGTTCCTTACCGCTTCAATGAATGAGTCAATGTATGTAGAACATGCTACCATTCCCTTTATTTCTTCTGGCGTATAAGAATTGTCCATAACTAAACTCTTTTTAGGATACCATGGTCGAGTCATAAATTTAAATATACCAAATTTTGTATTTCTCGGTTCGATAATATCAACAAATTGCACTTTTTCAATCATTGTCAATGAAATATTTGTAATTTGTTGATTTAAAATGATGTTTTTATCCTTTTACAACAACTAAGCTTTCAGCATTTTGCTAATTAACACTGGTTTTTCGATTTTCAATGTTTTTGAAATGCTAAACCACGAGTTTTTCAACAACCACCTTTGTATTGATTGAAATGAAAACTGATGAAAATTGAAAACTGACATTGACATGTGATAATGACAAAATTCCATAAACACAACCAATGTTGCTACTATCCAATCTATCATATTACTACTTACTACCGAATTTTTCCTAAGTAGTTTCTTGTAGTCTAAGATTAGTATAACTCTCGTCAAAGAAATAGAACGCTGACTGAAAGCTGAGCAGAAGATTTAACGATCTGTCGTATGACTTAGTAAATACTTTCGAGTACATATCAAAATCAAACAATTTTTTATTTAATCATAAATTTAATGTAATCACAGTACATTTGCTTTTGAAGCTAAAATAAAAAAAAATACTGGCTAAAAAAAGTTGTACAAACAAAACTATCAAAGAAATAATTAAAACTAACCGTTTTTCACTTAACCTAAAAGAAAATAGCTTCTAATTTTTAAATACGTTTATGTTAGCTTCGTCCGTAAAAAAATTGCGTAAACTCAATCGCACAATAATGTACATTTTGTATGTATATTACAGTAGTCAGTGCACAGAAACCTGTTACAAGTAATCAATGGTAGTTTTTAAGATTCATTAGTGGCAAGGTTTGCGTGCGCTGATTACTGTAATAAGACAAACCAAATTATCAAAAAGTGATAGTGGCAAAATACACTCCCGTGTAAAAGTCAAATGCACAAAGAAAATAAAACGAGATATTTCAATGTGTTTCCTAACGACAATGTATTTTGCCTTTCCTAATTTATTTACTGCAAAGCTGACATGTAACTTAGAGCGCGGTATCGTTACATTTAGAAATGTACTGTTATAATCATTTATATGTATACTTAGTTCTCTAGAAACCTAACCTAGTAGAGCAAGTTTGCCGAGGTGGACTATTGTATATGGCATGCAAGAAAATGTACTTTTCATCATATGTTCGCCATTTACAGTAGTTCAATTCTGCAACACTTGTACATTTATATGTTGGTTAAATAGAGCCCAATATATAACGAGCTGGCGGTGTGCTTTGGACGAACTCTACGGGGAATTAAGCCATTAAAACAGAGGGCTTTCTAATAGATATTTTACGAAATGCACTACATCCTATTGTTATTTCGTACGCCGGATAGTTTAAAATAGAGTTAAAATAGAGAGAGAGAGAGAGAACAAAATCGATATTAACTGTATTTTATATTCATTTAAAGCAAGAGACTTGCACTTACAGATACTGTTATATTTTACTAAAAAAGTATGCTTTACAATAAAGCAGTGTCTTTTTAGTATGGATACAACTGTAACATGTAAGTTCATAAACGAAACATAGAACGATAATATCCATGTATTCATCCGATGTCGATACCGACTAGTTAAGTGCCTATCGGGGGCTCTTCCTCAGGGTGAATGAGATTGGTATTATTTTCAGACGAAAACTAGTCGATGCCGATACCAGATAATTAGTTTTAGCTATTTTTCATTTAGTTTATCTATCACACAAAAGTTAAAATAATTAAATACAAGTTTATGATAACGACAAATTAATTTTCTATTTACGATTCGCTTAATTTCCAAACTACTGTAAATATAAAAACAAATATGTATTTAAAAGAAGGCAACAAATTTGGTCAAATCGCAATAATTCGCATGTGCAAACTGTATTATTATGTTAATAGCAGCAATTTTGATTTTGTGTACTGGCAACATTATAGTGAACTTTCAAGTTTGACATATGCAGATTATTGTCAAAGACTAAACCAAATGAAAAAAAATACAATTCGTTTGTATCATAGTAGTTTGTACATATAAGCTATTTTCTTATACACGTAGTTTGTGTTGTAGCAGCTAAGAAATGTTACTATTAGTTAGCAACCAACTTATTTATAAACTTCCGGCAAATTGAATGGAATGCAAAGATCAGACATTCTTAGTCTCAATGAAGCTACACATATATACTTAGAATATGCGATAGTGTTTAATAACACGGGACATTACAAGACCTAAAAATTGTAACTTTCCTTTATACCCGGTTTACACAAAAAAATAATTAAGAATTTAGGGACCTTCCAAGTATTACGTAAGCACTACTTTCTTTGCTTATTTTTATTGACGTGGGGATAGGGGGGATCTAGATGGTGATTACGTCAGCAATGGTTTTTACTTTTTTAAACATATTGCCAACCCATATATTGAGTATGCTTGAAAAATATTATACCAATGTTTACGTCAACATTTGGGGCACAGCGCTTTGCTTACTTTCACTGACAAGGGGGAGGGGGATGAATATTTCTAATAAATGTGCTTATGTAATACTTCAACGGCCTCATACCTGTGGTATCTAGGGTCTCGTGTTATTGTCCACTGGTACTAACAGCTCATACAAGGTAAAGTTTAAAACTTATTGTCTAGAACAGTAACATCTTACAATACTTTCGTTTATCAGAGCTTTCAACTCTTCCAGTCAATTTTAAGATGAATATATCTAATTATTTGTAACACATTGTATTCTTCCATTATATATTAAAACGGTGCATTCTATATTTCTAAATGTGGTAGATATTCCTACTGTACAAACATTTTTAGATATTGTCATTTATCTCATTTAAAAGAAAATGAAATGACAATACAAAACGTTTAACAGTTGTAACCCGCTACTGTTAACACGTAAACGTGTCACCCTTCTTTATCCGTTATTATCAAAAATTTATCGAAATTAAGAAATTTTTCACAATTCCATACTTTCGACATTTTTTTTTCGATTACCAACAGATAAACACAGCAATAACGTTATGTTAATATTAATTAGAAGAAATGCACGTTTCAAACAGTCAAAATCAGCTTAAATAAAACTTAAAAAATATATGGGAGGGATTAATCTTTCACTGAATAGATAAAAATGAGCACCTCAATAATATCTCCATTAACCAAAATCTTGAACAAGCACGCCGTGACGTCACGGGACTCATTCTCATGTCAATTTACACTTATCCATTAATATAAACAAGAATTAACTGCCGCTCTCAGTTACAATTGTTACTAAGCGAGAACTTTAGCGTAGATTTCTCATACGGGACTGCTCAAGTGACCCACAATCGACTCTGGGAGCGGTAGTTAGAGTAGAACACAGTGTTTTACCCTGGTATTCCAAATTAATAGTAGTATGAACATAATTAAAAATATATCAATTACAAATATCTTTGAAGACGGTAAACAATTGTACTTTAAACTATGTATCATAAACACATTATGATAAATTTGATGTTTTAATTAATATAATTTTTAGACCTTTTTTATACAGGAAAGTAACACTCTATATAAACTAATTAAAGTATTGATAACAATAAAAAAACGGATTAACAGAACACATAAAATGATTGAACTTGGATTTTAACTTGATAACAATTAATGTCTATTGTCAATTAAACTCTCAGGAGGTTGTAGGTATTATATTAGAATGTCCATTTTTTTTAAATTATGCATACAATTGTTTTTAATCTATGTATTATTTTAATCTTTGACAACTACATGATCAAATGTAATTGATCGTTGACATTGCTAATTAATGTCTTGTATCATTTATTGACTTAATTTCTTGATATATAAAACAAAATATATTATAATCGAAAACAGTACGAAGTTGCCAGTATGCCAAAAATGGCCATAAAAATAAATTCCAAAAGTAATTTTATATAAACAGTCGTAAACCAAAATAGGCTTTTAGAAACAGAAAAGTTTTTTTTTTAATAGTATCAAAAATATTGTATCGATAGAGAAATATAATAAGAGATATAAGTTGTAATTGACAGCTTAACGTTTAAAATTGTAATCATAAAAAAAAATCTAACCTAAAAAAATGTCATTTTTGGTTTATACAGGAGTATTTGTGGTACAATTAATGAGTTTGGTTGTTCTTCTTCAATTCATCAGTAATGCGAGCTCTATCGAATCTGGTACGCGAGATTTCAACCAGCATTTGCGACGTCCGCACCAACTGCTGATTCTCTTTGCCGTGGTAACAATTCAAGTCGTCACACAGACCCATGTACTTCCTCCATTTGACGTCACGTGTCAGACAAGCCGGGTTGCCGATTATAACGAGCTTTGCCTTAGCCCGCGTCAAAGTCACGTTGTACCTCTGTAAAATAATTATATTCGATTGAAAAAATAAAACAATGGTTTTTTTTCGCACCTGGACTCGCGGTCTTAATTATTTTTTACTTTATACATTGTGTGTTTAGTACTGATTTCTTGAATGTTTTCTTTTCTTTTGTATGTGGCAACACTTAGTGTTGTATGAGCGCACCTTTTATATGTTAGTGTAACACATTCCGATGGCTGAATGTGTTACAACCCTCCAAAAATCCTGACTACCCTCCAAAAATTTTTTTTTCAACGTTACGTTTAACGGTGCATATAGGAACGCGGGGAGAGCACTGCGCAGCGACCTTGACCTTGACATTGACCATGAGTCTTCAAGTCATCGAAAAGGCGAACAAAGAAACAACGAAATCTCTTTATAATTTTACAAATAATATAAATAATCAAACCTTATCATCGACTAAGAATCCAAGACCGTACTTGGCGTCGTAGTCCAGGAGTCTGCAGTTCGCCCTGACCGTGGACACCAGTATCACTCTCTTCTCTTTGCCCTGGAACGATTCGACAGTGCCGACCTCTATTTCATTATAGTTGGAAGCAGTCAGCCATTCTTTCATCTTATAAACCTGTAACAACCATCACGTTAGCTTCATACATCATCATCATCAGCCATTATCTGCCTACTTCTGGAAAATATTATAAAAAAAAACTCCGATTATTATTTTAAACGATTTTATTCATATTTTAGCAATTATTTGGATCAAATCTAGTGATTTCAATTAGGCATCTTCCTCTTGACAGATCTAGAATTTGGTAAACATCAGTTTGACGTTTAATTTTTTAATTAATTTAGACAACACGCATGCAACTTTATCCAGGTAAGCTTGAAGAAGCTTGTGTTAAGATATGGTTCATTAGTATGGTGGAATAATGGGACATCGGTAGTGCGTAGACTTAACAATTAGACTATTGGCACTTCATATGGGTTTTTAAAACTCACCTGTCTTATATAGGGCGCGATAACACCGATATCTTTATGTTGCACTTTATTCACGTCCACTAACGCCCTCACGTATTTCTTGAGCATATCCAACTCTTTTTCATTGTAGAAACTAAAATAAGATCAAATTAAAACGCATAGTCAATATCATCAAAAGAAATATGATTAACAGTGGGTTTCCACTACCAAGAATCTTAAATAATGCTTTTTGTTTATAAATTTAGCATGTGTAAGTTATGATTATAAAGTGCTACTAAACTAACCTGGGCGCTTTTCCCATCCTTTGCTCTTTAGAGTTGACAGCGTGGAATACGACGGCGCGATTGCCTCCCGGCAAGTTCAGTATACTTGTTTCGCTCAATGGATCAGGCTTTGCTAAAGCCTGAAAAAGACATATAAATGACATTTCCACCATTTTTTTTAATATTTCATGGCCTGGTTACTGGAGCTTTAAGCCAATTTCTATCAATATTTACCAACCATAGACACGTAACAACTATAGACAAATTATAATTTTCCCTAGAAACCGTTAATATTAAAATATTTCTGTACCCTATCATACATAAATTAATTATACGAAAACTAGCTGACCCGGCGAACTCCGTTTCGCCTTAAAGACAATAAATAAACAGAATTTTGAATTTATTAGGAACTACAAAAAAAAATCATTTCGTGTTCGGAAAAAAACGCTTGTATGGGAAATGGAAAAGAGCTACTTTTAAGGCTTTCACGGGAGTTTTTCCAATTTTTCTCAGCTTTTAAACCTTCCCTAGGCCTCCACGAACATTCCAAGACCAAGATAAGATAAATCCGTTCAGCCGTTTTCGAGTTTTAGCGAGACTAACGAACTATATATATATGTATATATATATATAATGAATATATATATATATATATATATAGATTATTGCTACAATGTAAGTAAAAGTGGCGAAGCTACAATGTATAAGAGATTATTGAGAAATTTACTTTATTTACCTGTAAATTGTTCTCATAGAACAGTTCGTTCGGTATTGCCAGGATATCGGGGTGTGAGCGGAAATTCTTAACGAGCATTGTGATGAAGTTAGGATTGTCACTATATAAATTGTAAAACGTTGTCCTCAAGCGCTGCAGTAACGAGACACCTGGGGAAATATATACATGTATAACAATTTTGACAAACATAATACAAAATCATATGCAGTGGTCAGGACTTAAGTATATATGTACCCAGCCCTCTATCCTTGGCTTCTCTGGACATGCAGACGGGTCCCAGCTGCTGCGGGTCGCCGGCCAGCACGAGATGTCCCATGGGCGCCAGCAGGCCCGTAATGGGCACCAGTGTCGCCGGCTCCGAAGCCTGCGCAGCCTCGTCGATGAACAAATGTGTCATTTGCAACTTGTAGGAGGCTTGACACTTCTCCCTGGAATGGAAAATTTTATTCGAGGATTCACTGATAAGTGGAACTTAGAGTAACTAAATTATCACTAAGTTGCAGATTTCAAATCTATACTTAATGTCTTCAGTTTAGATTTTTAGTTTAGGAACCCTTACTTTAGTCAGAAATTTACCCTAACAGATATCTTAAGTAAACAACAGTATTATAATGGTTACATATAGTAGTGTCTACTTAAATATCTTGGCCAACATTATTCGCATACAACATTAACCGACATATTGCGAGCCGCCGAAATATTTCATAACTGACCACATTGTTTATAATAATCAATAAATACACATAAAATAGGCAAAATGAGGCCTACGCTCAGCAGTGGGCGACATGTGGCTGATACGATGATGACGTCACATAAAATCTTGTAATTCTTACATTCCATATTTAGCAGAGTGAAGTAAGGTTGTAACAAACACTCTGTACTGGGCGACGTGCGCGTTGCTCAGCGTATAGAAAGTTTCGTAGCTGACGCCGTTAGACACGCGCGCCAGTTCTTGCGGCATTACACTCCTGGTAAAAAACCCATTCATTTTAATACAAATATAAAAAATAATTATACCTTGTTATTAAACGACAATATTTACAGAAATAAATAGAATAGAATTGTAATGAGACATAAATATTTTATTTATTTATGTCTCGTTACAATTGAACACTTAAATTACGTAAATTGAAAAGATCACTCCAAAAATGGCCATTATTCTATTTTTTTTATACTTTGTCATTATTGTGTGATGTTGATGATGATGATACGGACAGCTAATGTTTTATAGTTTCGTGAAAAAAAGGTTTTTATCGAAAATATTCTATGATACAACTTTTTTATAGTCTATGAAAGAACTTTTTGTTTTCAACGTTTGTCAATGAAAATATTTAAACTTTTAAAGTCAAATATATGAAAATATATATATATTTACATAATACGTACCATTCCCGTGTTTTAGAACATCCGCGTAATAAGAAATTACTGATGTTCAATTGTTTGTTATATCTAACAAGCATTAAAGCAATGTGGTCGGCGGCCATGTTGGAGTCGGTGCACACCATTATTCTGTTCTTTGAATTACGTACTACAAGCTGCGAAATGTTACAAAAATGTTTAGCCAAAATGAAATATGCCGAAGGCAAAAAAAAAACGTTATAAGAATTATATATATAAAGCAGTGACATTAATACTAAGCGTGGAAAGATCAGCTCACGACTCAGATCCCCTATTCACTTGTAAGGAGAAACGTTACTTTTTTTTCTAGTACTCTACCTCTGTGCAAATTAGTGGTTACCAACATTTTAATGAGATGATTAAAAAGTGGTATAGAAAAAAAATATACTGAAGCGCCAATAACCTAGTTGTCAAGAGTGTGGACTGCCGATCTAACGGTCATTGGTTCGAACCTAACCATTGAACTATTGTGAACCAAATCCTAACAAGAAATATTTATAAAAAAAAAATCTAGTAATTAAATTATATACAATAGAGTCACCTGCACAATAGCTTCCACTATAGTCATAGTTTTCCCAGTACCAGGAGGTCCGAATACAATATAAGGAGCCCTGCCCGACGTGCCCGACACAATATGTTCGACCGCAGATCTTTGTTCTGTATTGTTTTCTATTAGTTTATTATAAAACCTGTAATGGATGATTCAATTAAAAAAACACATATAGCACGGCAACCTTCATTAATGTAATATTGTCTCGTTGCTAAGCAACAGGAAATAACGCTGCTGATCTTGATTGAGAAATGGTAGACGGGACAAGTCATATACAAGTGTCCACAGAAATATGAATCATAAAAATACACCTGTATTTTAATGGACATGTGACCCTATATGTACATCTCTTGTCAATCAAGTCAAGTCAAAATCCCCTGATTTCCCGCGTATTATACCAATGTGTTACAGTTCGGGGGAATGGCCGACTGAAAACAAACAATTAGTAACCCGAAAGAGTACATTTGTTCACCAGACCAGTATTTTTGGTTTATTTTAAATCATAACTTGCATTTTCATTGAATTACTGTTTTTGAACACTAAAAGTAATATTTTTACGTGTAAATATTTTTTCTAAACGGATTTAAAATAAACTTTGTTTAAGATATTATTTCCATTTTTGTAGGTTTTGTGTTTACTTTCTTATATCGATATACATAATGATAAACTATATTTATATAGTTAGGATTATGTTATTTTTGTTCCAATATAATTGTATAGAAGTAGGGACTAAGATTTCTTTGTTTGGATATAGCTTAAAGCGATTACACTGACCGTATTACGCTATTCGTTTATTACACTTAACTATAGTATGATATTTTATACTTACTTTGTAATAAGTACAGGAGACACGAGACGTTTAGGGCTCTCCGGGAACACCCTGCACAATTGTTTGGACAAATGTATGGTGTTCACCGCGTCGTGCATTCGCTCGACGGGCACGCGGGACATCAGGAAACGAACGTCGAACAGTGCATCCTCTTTGTAAAACGGATCGAATCTGAGAAAGAAGAAAATTTGTTTGAAAAGAAACCCTGTTTATTTACCAATAAAACACAAAATCTCTAAACTGTATAACGCTCTATTTTTGTTTATATCTCCTATCTATTATTAATGTACAATCACAACCGTTCGATGTGTTCCACTTTCAAAAAAAAATTGCCTCGTCCGCAAACCCCGCCCCTCGTGGATTAACAAATGAGAAGCACAAACACCGGGTTAATAGTAAAAAGCAATCAGTCTATTTGCTTAGACAACTGTCTAACTTTTTTTTTGTAAGAACACATTAAAAAACTTCAACCTATTGGCTATCGAGCTCGCATATTCGAGTCAATACATACGAATCGTTCAAGTGATTAGCTTTTATGGTGCAACACCGCGAACGGTTATGTTTGTACTACACGGATTTTGACCATCTGAAGATACCAGAGGTTGGTGACAAAAAAAAATGATAAAATAACTAACACACACGTATTTTTTTACACATTTTGCCCTTGGGCGTCTATTTAGTTTAAAATAATACCTCATGAAAGTTCAAATAATTCAATATTAAAAGTGGCATTGCAAACTTTTTGCAAGTTGCCATTTAACTAAGTGAAGACGAATAAATAAATTTGATTTTAAAATTAACATGACCAATGGTTAGTTCAGCAGTAAAAAAAAAACTCACGTCTCGTCGAGGTCCGCCAGCATAATGTTGTTCAACTCGATATCACTGATGGTGCATTCGAAATTCAATTTCGGTTGATCTTGCGGCTTGATGTACACTCTGTCGCCTACAACATTGTACTTTATTACAAACTATTCTCGCCCGGTGAGGTACCGCTGCTACCACCGTAGAAAATTATTCTTTATTTCAACAAGGACTTGTGACAGTGACAGGATAAATAATGACCTATAATTTATTGTCATTAATGACAACTTTTAGCATCGGTGGCGTAGTTGGTACGCTTGACCGAACCGGACCAAACTCAACATGTCGAGGTTCGATTGTCGCCGGCGTTCTTGCGGTGAAGGAAAACATAGTGATGTAACCTGCAGTTATTTAAGAAGAATTTCAAATACGTGTGAAGTCTATCCGCACTGGGCTAACATTGACTATAGCCTAGTCATCACCAATTGGGTAGGATCCATGTTTAGGACGTACAGTTAGCCGATGTAGAAGGACGACCAGTTTACTCCGAGATAAGTGCAACGACTCACAAAAGGTTTATAGAATAAAAAATATTGGGTGTTACCTCGCAGCAGGGAGGGTCGTTTTTCAGCTAAGCCGGGGACTTCTAACACGTAAGCATCCTTCTTCCGTCCCATTGTCACACTGAACATGTTATATTTCTGAAACAATAACGTAATTAAAATCAGTATTTATGTTGATAAATAATAATGGATGATGAGCACATATACAAGAATGTGATGAGATTGAAAGTGGATATCGCTATAAAGGTAGAGGAAGAGCGAAGGTGTGGATTGATAGTGTGAAAGATATGCGTAAGCGAGTTCAGATATGACGGCTGTCTCGTGAAGAACTTACTATAGAAATGATCCTATGAAGTAAGGTTCGATATGGCTGTCAGAGATGTATAGAAGAGTACATAATGTGCCGACACTATATAGAGAAAAGGTCAGGTTGATGATGATGAAATATTGCTTGGGTTGTAGCATGGTGCATGGTCAGCATGATAGATTCGAAAGCAGGGAGTCGAATAATAAATATATTTATGGGCAGCGTTTGTTGCTTTGTTTGCATTCTGTGTAATTGCAATACGAGATAGAGACGATTGTCGACTACGTTCCGAGAAATATCTACGGCTATGACATAATGTTTCATTCAGTTTGTAAACAAAATTATTAAATCTATGATATAAAAATGAATTACTGAATGTTACGTAAAAATCTCGAGAGAACCGATTTCGCTAATTTCTTAGAATATCCCTTGAAATATGAAGATTGTTCTTACGAAGGAAAATGTCTGATAGTCTAAAAACCACTTTTCTATACACCCATACAATTCGTGCGTTGAATACTTTTTTTTTTTACTAGCTGACCCGGCGTCCCCAATAGCAAAATAAGTATTAAACAAACATCGAGTATAAGGTACTAACTTTCCCGGGTCAGCTAGTAAAATATGTGTCCAGCAATATTCCTATCTTAGTATTTTATATACAAAGAGAGACGATAGTGTTATTAGAAAAATAATCGTTATTTCAAAAATATTTTAGATGATTAAATTATTAATATATGTTACAAACTCACCCTTAAATTAATTCTGGCTTTAACTTCTTCCCACCAAAGAAGATGATGAAAGAATGCCATGTAGTTACTTTTAGTAAGTCCTTCGTCAAAAATAGTTCTGAAGTGAAAAAAAAATTGTAAACACACACACCATTTATTAAAGACTTGAAATTAATTGATGATATTTATTCGTAGTAACCGACATTTCATTATTATGCTTTTATTTATACTATTTATAAGTGTATATAGGAACCGTTCAAATATTACGTAAGCAGTTTTTTTTCAATTATTCACCCTCTTCCCCGCTCCTCTTGTCAACAAAATTAATTTCAAAGTTCGGACCCCCCTACTATGATGACGTAAATATTGGTTAAATGAATTTTTCTTCTAACGTATTCAAATTTATTTATTTGATTCTTCAACACCAGTTATAATTCGTTTTCGTTAGTTTTCAAGCATAGAAAATGTGTAGGTTGCCAATATATGTCGAAAAGTAAAACCTAACCATCAAATATAAGCAAAACAAACAAATTTTAGTGCTTACGTAATACTTGAACGTGCCCATATATACGGTTTTGGTCGCTCCAAGTGATATGTCGTTATAACCGATTTACTAAGCGTTCTCCACTGTACCATTACCTTGTAGATATCAGGACTAATCTTAACTGCTCCATCAACTCCCTGGGTCCCTTTATATTTTCTAAAGCCTTCTCCTCTAAGCCGTGAGGTAGAAGGATCTTCAATAACCTGGGCACTTTGAACTTGACAGGATATAGTCTGGAAATAATTAGTTTTTTTTTTATAAGATAAAGGCCAAACGAGTGGCTGGATCACAAGGTGATCATCGACGCCCATGGACATCCGCAATACCAAAACCACAGCTGCGTTACCAGCCGGTGAGAGTATAGTCGCTTCTTGTGGGTTTCTAAGTCGTATTGGTTTTGAAATACCGCCGCCGTAGTACGTTAAGTAGAACTATTGGCTATTTTTAATAACTTGATGCATTATTTGTTGTCGTAATACCTCCACAATACTAGAGGAACCAAAGATAGATAGAAATATAGAAGATATACTCACGAAAGACTTGTACATGGTATAACCTGGTCAGCGGTCTGCCAGTCTTCGTTGGTATATGGACTCCGAGTAAATGGATGGTGACTTTCCTCCTCCAACACTGAGACGACCTGGTTATGTAAAAAGTAATAAACAGTTACCAACCAATAATCTATATCTATATAAAATTTTTACATTCATACAAATAATATAAATTATGTTTTAATATAGTTTAAAATATACATCAGAAGTATAGCGTGTCTATGGAACAAAAAAATTTAATATTTCATTTAACTTGATCATATATATCAAAACAAACAGTACCATAATATATTTTTCAAGTCAATAACTTCTAGTCTTGAATACCAAAATGCAAAGTATTAAAACTGTCGTGAGACATTTCACTATACTACTTAATAACTACTACTTAATAAGCAGAAACTAGTCGGTACCGACACCGATTTACACGTGAGTTATACAGTTTATAAGTAGTAAAATGCAAACTATTCATAATTCTGTTTTTTTTTTTTTTATAAAAAAGTATTATATTTTTGTTGATTGAGTAATAAATCTTGTAACCATTCCTGGTAAGCTTGAAAAAGTTTGTGTTAAAGTTCACGACAATAGTCAAAGGTGGGATTTGAGCCCTTCACTGCTAGATCGGTAGTCTGTAGCCATAACTACTAGGCTATTGGTACTACAATAAGAGTATATAAGGAAACAGTGAATAAATTACCATTTCTCGGATAATTATTATGTTTTTTTCATCACTTCTTCTAAAAAATGTGAATATAATAGGCATCTCGAATGTCCCAATTTCTGTAGCAAAGAATCTTACATATATCTTGTCCTTTATCGTAGTCTCTGAAATTATGATAAAATTAAATCCTTAACTTCACACATTAACATTAATTACATAAATATGCATGATAATAATTCACTTTTTGTTAACGCTATATGATTAACGTTGAGTTACGTATGGTCAACTTTCCAACTTACTTTTTGCCAAGATATTTGCTTCTCCTCCAAATATATAAGGATGTTCACAGATTAGAAACTGCGGTTGTGGATGTGCCAGTTGTATCCCAACTATCAATAAATCTTCATTTCTCATATCATTACTGATGCTAAATGAAAATTTAACAGGCTGGGATGGTTTGGCCTGAAATTTAAAAAGTCAAACACAAAATATATAACTAATAATAACTTTCTATAATAAATGAAACATAAAATTTTTCTTTCTAGTAATTTATTCTCTATACTCCTTTATAAAGACAAAAAAAAATCACTGGTTCCAATAACATGTTTCTCTTTGATCAAGTTTAAAAAATACTATTAATTAATGTTCACTATTAAGTTGCAAAACATCTTACAGTCATCCTAATCTTTTGATGATCGGTGTTGTCAACTTTGGTGTTCTCGGCACCAGGTATTGCCGCACTCTCACCTCTACCAAGCACGATGACTCCATCACGATTCTTGGCAAAGTTTCTTCTGTTAAATAAAAAAAACAATGTTTAAATACAAGTTTAAGTAACAGCGGCCTTTGTTAGTCATGTTTAAACTTCAATGCCAATTCTAGCTTCAGTTGTCTTGAAGTTTTGGAATGATAAAGGTCTGTACATTGTAACAATAGCATATTCAATGCTATATTAGTCATAGAAATAATATACCAAAACTATTTATATAACCAGCAAATAATGACAAAAATAAAATTTTATTTGGCATATTTGAGCAATACTTATACTGGAGCTATTGTAAATAACGTAAATTAGTAAATAGCTTCAATCATAAAGTTACATCAATACATTATGTTAATAAGTACGGAATATACTTCTAGAACTCTGGCGGAGCTCACAAGATCTGCTATAATTTGTAACTGTACTCAATAAGTAGCAATAAGCCCTTAATTCTATGTGAGTTTGAAACTCTCAGACATGAAGGTGCAATATAATGTTCTCTTACAACTAACTAAAGTTATTCTAGTTGCAAATAAACTTTTGCTGTACTATAATAGAAATACAAAGACATTCAATCTATGTAGTTCTGTGTTCCTGGTGGTTGCGTTAAATTTTGATAAACAATGAATGTTTGCAAATGCAATCATAATTACTAATAAAAATATTCAAAACTAAACAAATAATACAATTGCTTGCTAAATAAACTCCTTGATTTTAAACTAATACCCTTAAATCAATTGTGGTTTAGAATGATAAATAACATGATATAAGAACCCACATTGTGCTTTGAATTATTTTAATGAAATAATAAGAAATACCACTAACTTTTTTTCTTTATAAGCTTCTAGGATCTTGTTACAAACATGTTTTGGAGTGTTATTATGATCGACGAGGGCGTCTTCGTCGTAGTGATCGTCAACTACACCACATACACTGCAAAACATTTTTCCTGGAAAAATCAACTATTACATATTTATGAATATTTGTCGTCAAGGAAATAGTATTTCTATCAGTTGGACCTTATCAATGACAGACATGATAAAATCTCTTTGTTTGCCAAGGATTTATAAGTACTTTAAAGGCGACAGGTGTAACTATTTTTTATAGTTCTTAAACAGATTACTATGGAAAATAACAGATTTACGATGTTTAAACAAACACAATAGTAAGTTAAAAACGATTTTTACCTCTAAATCCCGTCCAGTATTTTTTGGTAATAAATGCACCGGTAACTATTCTTAAACACGGTTATCAATGATGAACGAGCTATGGAAAGAGATGTCAAACTACCAATTAGTACATTTATTGAATATTGGTGGAATAACTTATAAATTTTGATTTAATGTGAAACAACTTTTCTTGACATTGCAATTGGAAATCACAGACACAACATAGATGTGGCTGAGTTTTATTGGAATGGAACACGACAGTGGTAAAATTCGGATATGGAAATCCCAAACCAAAGACAATAAGAGGAATCAATTTCTGTATTTTTATGACGTATTTAACTTACCACAATTTTTGTGTTAAACCTGTTAATCAAAATATCTGTTTAAAACATTCGGCAAGGTATTTTTTTAATGTGTATGCACATGTGACTGAATTTTATGAATTATCCTGTGTTGCAAGATGATTTATCGCTATTCGCTGTTAAACAATATATTCTCAACGTTCATTCAAAGCATTTTCTTTGTACTTCACAGAATTCAATGCCATATATACTGTGTTGCCATGATTTCGACCAAATATTGACATTGTGGGTTAATTATAAAAAAATAGAAGTGAGTGTTTATTGCACTAGTGTTGCAAATTTAAATGTTTCATAATTTAATTTTATAGCATGTTTAAAAATATGTAATATGTCTTGAAAATTGGATAAAGTAAATTCTACTAGTTCGTTAGACATATTGACGGACGTACTGTGTTGCAATGTCAAAGCGGATCGAAGTGACCTCGGGACAAGTTATTGTAGGTTACACATATGATATAGTTTAGTGGATTGTTTGTAAGTAATAATGAAAGTTAGTAGAAGATGTGTTAAAGCTTTATTATGTTAATAAGCGTATGGTAAACGAATTTATTCGATTTATATAAAATCCAATAGTGTTATCAATGTGTTCGGTGGGGTATTTGACATATTTCGGAATGTAACTTCTTAGCTTTTTTTACACAATCAGCTTATCATCACGGAGTGGGTACTGATAAAGGTGGTTATAGACACCAAGGGGCCTCTCAACGCTGTAGTCCAATCCCACGCACACATTGTCAAGGTTGTCACAGTAGTAGCCGTAGGCACATTTCTGACCATAGACATCAACCTCCATTTTTTCAGTGCACTGTTCTGCAGGTCCCTGGAATAAACAATAAATATGAATCTCTACTAACCGTATAACTCCGCTGCTAATAAACTGGTATTAAACTATGTATTAATAATACTGTCGCAGCTGCAATATACTACGGTAGGATCTATATTTCGATTTGTCTAATCTACGTAGTTGCTATATATTGCTTATAGAGCTTATATGTAAATTTACTCATTCATACCCTGTAACAATCATGACGGTTCCCGCAGACTTCGTTTTTATACGTGCCAAATTCGCATTTCTTGTATTTCTTGTTTCCTTTGATGATGTTACAATGTTCGTGTGTGGGGAGTAAGCCGTTGCTCTCACAAACTGGGCACTCAACTAGAACTCTATAGCGAAAAATAAAAACTTGTCAAAATTTATATCTATATTTTTATACCAAACGCCTTAAATTTTTGAATAGCAAAACCTCACACATGTTTAGTTGCTAAAGTTTTGGCACAGTTACTTATTATCTATCGATATAAATGGTTACTTCTTACTAAGGCAATCTTACCCATCTACATCGTCGTGGAGTTCATTTCGCTCGAACATTCTATGGCTTTCATATCCTCCTCTGTAGTAAGCGAGGCAGGATGTGGCGGCGATAAGCAGAATGTATGCCAGTAAATGCATGATGCTTGGAGTTCTACAGTTAAAAATTAAACCATTGTAATAAACCACATAGCCATTATTTGGAAGCGTTATTTTTAAATTGTTGTTTATGTTTATTACATATTTGAAATATTTGAATTCTTTTACACTATACCATATCCTTCGTTTCGTTTAAAAGCTTAAGTAAGCAGCGGCACGTGAAATTCCATACATGGCGGCCATATTGTAACTTCTTTAGCTATTTTGTTAGAAATTGTGAGATAAATTGAAGTGATATAGTAAAATAATAGTAGCCGATGTTATAAAGTTATGCAACAAAAAGTGTTTTACTTGAAATACTTTAAATATATGACTTCTAGTGTATAATTTTGTTTGTAATTAGGGTTAAATTAGAGACCTACATAACCAGTTTCTAATTTAATTCTCATTAAGAACAAAACATGCTATCTTATTTGACACCCTTTTTCTATGGTACATTATTTTGACGCCATTTTGATCGCATATTTGAACTTAAAATTGCAACCAAAGAAAGAGGCTGCAGTTCGATTGTAGAATAAATAAATGACATAGCCAATAAGCTTATTTTTATGTCGGTCATCGATCTCACTGAATATCCGTCAGACGCTAAAATTAGACATGTACGGAGGCGGTTAACGCAAATTGTATTTACATACAAAAATATCTTAGGCGCCATCTGATATGATTTGTTTTAAAGTGTTTTTATACTATTTTGATAGAAATCTGAAAAGTCTGTACTATCACAGAATGGGTGGCAACGTTCACAAGTATACAATATTTATTTAATATGCCAACCCTTTTGCCAATAGGGGCGAAGGGTGATTATAGTGCAAAAATAAAAATACTTATAATAAAAACATGTCATCACCAATGTTTGCACCGTTCTTAGAAATATGAAAGTAGAATTATTTATAGGTATTGTGAATTCGACTTTTTTTATTATTAACTCAAGAGTCAACAATAAAGCATCGTAGTTGGACCAAATTCCTAGTTGTTTATGAATGAAAGAGTCAGTGTACTAAAATTAGATGCATCAAAAACGAATCTTTGAAAAGGTACAAAGTCTGTTCTAAACTATGCGATAAACACAAATTTACAGTAAACTATTTTTTTTTATAGACGTAACAAACTCATTTGAAATCAACAATGGCGAATTAACCTATGTCCATAGAGATATGCATTTTCTGA